>CM055266.1:11708137-11821673 GCA_029237695.1 Conchocele bisecta | reverse complement strand
CTGCCAAAACAGGTTTTTATCGAGAATTATTGAAAATAAAACATTTCCAGCAGACGACAATATTTAATTCAGCATAGTAAGGGTTAAACGGTTAAATGATACAGTCGAGAAGTCTCATGATTTCATTTTGGCTGGTTTTATCTATTCCATGTGAATCATGGGTAACAGTAACAGTACATGTAAGTAGCGTTGTGTACGCCATGACGAGCAAATGCTATGCTGAACATGGTTGCTGTGTGTGTCAAGCTCGGCAAATCGCATGCAGTGTCGTCAAAATCACAGGTGACTAAATGTAACGCGTAGTATGAATAGTCAATGGTTAAAATGTCCCCGATATTTCTTAGAAAGCAGCAGAAATTCAGAGAAAAAATTGCCATGAAACGCGAAAATAATAAAAATTGCCATGAAAGCTAAAATGGCAATTTGTATATTCAATGCATTTCTGGATTTAAATTAATTACAGAAATGTTAACCATTTATCATTGTTGTGGTCAAAACGGGGGATTTGAGAGACACAATGCGGCATACTACATCAGTGAAGGCTATGCATACCTTCAAATAACACGGATACCCTCCAGAACCGCTGTGACTGCAGTAAACACTGACTCAACGTGTATGTAAACTGAACCAATATTTGGTTCTAGAACGTTTTCACAACCATCCGTATCCCTGTGAGAGGGATAACTCGATTAACACTGATAGTCGTAGTACAAGCTGTGCTCGATTCACGTCCACGTGCCGGATAAAGTGACCGTCGCCTCGGAAAGTTCGGCTATCTTGTTGTGGCGGCCCTTGAGTATACACAGGGCAACGTGGAGACATACTTGAGCAATTTCCTAGAAGAAAAGAAGATGTTACACTAGGATACACGGGTGGAGGTTTAACATGAAATGAATGGGTTTAATTTCTCAGCAGCAGCTTCGGTTGAAGTCTCATCCGAAAGACCAATTGGATAGAAATACTATGAGAGCGAGTTTATGCATAGGGCGGGAAATAAACCCACAACCTCTGGTATTGAAGTCCAGTGCTCTAACCTCTAGGTCACACCCATCACGACATGAGGTTTAATAATTTAATATTTAAATTATGATAAGGGGCTTTTATTTTGCAAAACAAAATATAATTGTTGTTGATTTCATGCTTATGTGTATTGAGCTACTTGACTATTTTCAGAAACGAATGCTTGACATAGCCACATTTCGTTTCTCGTCTCAGCATAAGCCTCGTTTCTAATGAACCCAGTCAACTCGTTTAATAAAGATCATGACATTTAATCATTACACAGAGAAAATCCGATATATATTAAACTCAATTGCCGCTTTCATAATAAACTCGATATAGCCTAGTAGTATATACAATGGGGGTTCTGGGCCACCTGCAAGCGGTCGGATCCGACCTCTTGCAGGTGGCCCAGAACCCCCATTGTATATACTACTAGCCTCGTCTCTTATGGAAGCAGTAATAGATAGCATATTCTTACATTTCAGCCATAATTATAACGGTGATTTACACCACTCGACAGCAGTAGTTTACACCACTCGGCAGTAGTAGTTTACACCACTCTCGTGCTTACCATATATCGTGTATGAAATGAAAGAAAACGTTTATTTAACCAGGTGAGCTGCTTATTTTTAAATAATGCCCTCGTGATTGGGTCCTACCACTTAACAAACTCAGTCCGCTACGATCATTCGATTGTTTTGCGTAAGGACCCAATCACTCGTGCATTATTTCACGATAATGAGTTTACCTGATTAAATAAACGGTATTTATTAAATCATCACTCGTGTAAAATCTTCCATATACACTACCGTCTGCGCTATCACAATACCTGAATATTGTGCTTTAAAATCAAACAACTCAGCTCAGGCTCAGACAATCAAATTGCTTGATTGATAGTTGGCAGTGCCAATAAATGTTCAGTAACGTAGATAACATTGGCAAGTTTAACGAACACGGCTGTATACGTACAAGACATCCGTATTGCGTGACGAACGTGTACGTCACCAGGACGGCCGCATGCAGGTAGGGGTTCCATTCAAGCTGAAATGGTGAATGCATGTACAGTGAAACATCTATATGCCGGACACACTGGGAGGTCCCCAGGGTGTTCGGCTGAGTGAGGTTTCACTGCAAATCAGTTATTCGATCATTCCGAGCCATAGGTATGTGCTATGCGAACACGAACAGACATTATCACCTGAGACAAATGATCAAGAAACTCATCAAAAATAGGATCACATATGTTGTCTTGGTGTCCGGTTTAGAGACATTCCACAGTACATATGCATGGTCCCCAGGAAGAAGCGCTACACAAGGTCGGATTAACCGGGTAGAATCCCATATTGCACCCGTACGGATGGGGTGGGAGGGGTGAGGGGTAATCCCAAAATTATAATTGAATATAAGGCGTTGATTTGGTGTATTGGTGTTTAACGGCCTATCAACAGCTAGGGTATTTAACCTGCTGCATTGGGGGGGGGGTGGGGGTGGGGGGAGGGGGGCGGCGGGTTGTTATAAAATTGTTATCAAAACAATATATTCAACATTGAAATTAAATTAACCTGCCCTGGTGCCAGGTACATACCACACACACCAAAGTCACTTGTCCCCTTCCCTAAAAGTAATAGGATTACGAATAATCGCAATACTCATATTAGGGGTACAATATTCAACTGTCAATTACAAAAAAATGCCAAAGACGTGCGTGAGGGTCAAACCAGGTCTCCGTTCGGGATACCGGTAAGGATGAATCCCGATCGTTAAATTACCCATTGCATGCTCCCACCTGCCACCATTACGTGTATATGAATATAAGGAAGCAATACATACGATGGTCAACTGAATAACATAACATAACATAACATAACATAACATAACATAACGTTTAAATAACTAAATGTCGAGGACGGTCACCCACGATATCCAATATCACATGCATGTGTGTGCGGACTAACGACGGACGGTTGCCCGAACACTATAAAATTGCATTCCCGATCCTTGATGATCGTCGAACACGATTGTGATTTCGACAGTTGTGCACATTATGCCTATTTTTGGTATTAACCCTTTCAACACCACATACCTGTATAGTGGTATGGAATAAAGTGTAGATCCCGATTAGCCGGCTCGTCATTTTCTTATTTTTAAGAACAGAAACACACCCTTTTCACAAATGGACTAGTCTGAAAATCATTTTGTGACGGTTGGATTGGTTGCAAAATTGACATATCAAAATGCATTGCAGTTACCAAGGGGTGAATAGTTAATTATTTCCACTAACATCGAGTTTCGCTAAACACGGTGCTAGAAGGCGTTTGTATCGAGGACTGTGACAATATTGGTTCAGTCCTAGTTCTAAGTACATAACTCTATTTACATTTCATTACACTGCATTACATACACATTATGACGGAGTAGTCTTCCCAAATGTGTGTTTGAAGCGTTCTTTGTTTACTTTCTACTTCGTGTAGAGTGACCTAAGAATTTTCATAATACACACGTTATTAGGTAAGTTTATGGTAATAGTTTTGTGTCATATTGTAGAATTGTCTATTAATAACAATATAGGGAAGTATGAACGTCAACGACCTGCAGGTGTTTTTCTATATTTCAGTTCGCGTAAATGGTATTACGCATATTTTTACTGTGTATCGTGGTGTAGCGATATAGTGCAACCTGCTGCCTATAAAGCGGAAAACGTACAGCTAATTCAGTCCGTGATCGAAATGAACAAGTGCAAGGAAAACGTATTGTTCTGGTAGTCATCGTAGTCGTGGCCGGCGTTTATCATGGATATATTGACTTTTTCTTGTAAGTTTTGTCGGACTAGAAAACGCATGTAATATGTGAATATTCACCGAAACAGCATGAATAAGAAATTGGTCACATTCATGTTGTGTGCAGCAACGGGATATGTCTGACCTTGGCCCGTGCCAAGAAAATAACCCGGCCAAAATAAACAATTTTTACATTGACCCGAATTATCTGGCTGTTCGATCACGGACAGAACTAGCTGCACGTTTTCCGCGTCACAGACAGAGAATTCGGGTTAATGTAAACATTTACAGAGAGAGAATTCGAGTTAGTTTTACATGATCAGATATTCACTTACCATGAGAGAGTCGTTTGTCTCCTGTAAGAGCAACACCACCATATACATGCACAGAGAGGATGAAAACGCACTCCATGAAACCTGCAGTAAACACAGTGAGAATTCCAAGCTAGTGTGGTTTGAAATCAAATTTATCAGGCGAGGCTAGGAAACGCGTATGAATTCCGAGGCTCGTCGAGGAATTCCTACCGTTTCCGAGCCAAGCAGGATAAACTTGACATCATAATGCACAAGGATAGTATGCTATTTATCACGTAACGTTTTTTGTTGCATAATTGGAAAGAACGGAACATGGATTTGCTTACTTTGCGTCATCACACTGGCGGCACACTGGCGTCATGTGACGCCGTTCGATCAGCGAAAGTAGTCTTGACTCGGATGTACGTAGCTAGGGAATGTAGGATGTTTGTTTTCAGTTAGAGTGCATTGAACAATGCATACAGAGATACCTGATAAATGGACAAAGGGATATATTTGAAAAATTTGCCACGATCTGACAAAACCAGGGATATTTCATTTTTCACAGATGTAGTAAAGTTATGTCCGTTGTATAAAAGTATGCAGATAGTGAACGTACAAATCACTCAGACTTACGGTTTCAGATATGTGATGAAACGTGGATATTAATGGAGAGTTTGATATTTGGCGGCCATCTTGGATTTATGCAAATATGACACTACTTCATTAGAATACTCCATTTCATATTTGCAGTGGAACCTCTCTAAACCGGACACCCTGGGAGGGCCCCAGGGTGTCCGGTTTAGAAAGGTTGCACTGTAAAGCAAGCGTATGACTACATCAAGACACGCGTGACGGCTTTGTCATCATGAACATGCAGTATCAACGGAGACAAAGGGCAACGAAACCTATCAACATTAAGCAGAACTAACATTGCTCTACGTCCGGTTTAGAGTGGCCCCACTTTATCATAAATAGAGGTAAAACGTTACTGATCACCACTGACGTCATTGACGATCATGCAAATGTGTGCTCATTAACTACAGGCATTCGGCGTGTTTCGGCTTGCATCGGTATAACTCTATATATATGAACAAGGCTTCTAACTGTGGTCGGACACGACCTCGTATCATAACACATTCCGCGATTTTATTACCGCTAATGTGAATATTTTGGCGGAAAGTGCACATGTTTATTTGAGAATTATTGTTATCTTGCTAAAATACGATGTGTCCAAACAAAGTTAGAAGCCTTTTGTGTTCATATATATAGAGTAATACCGATGAGAGCCGAAACACTCCGAATGCCTGTGTCATTAACCATAGTGTAACATTCCAAACATGTGTACACGCTTTACCGATCATGCATGGATCCAGGCGGGGCGTGCCCGGCCCAAGCCTCCTCTAACAGTTGCCTTTTTATCCAAGCATATTTGCTTGGATATAGTCCTTATACGGGTTTTGAGACCTCGCAGGATTTATGCAAATGAGTAATTGTCGACCAACGAACGTACTTCATGCTTCATGATTCTAGCTACGCCACGTGAGAGAGTTCCAAAGCGAGCGGTGCATTATGAACGTGTCACTCACATTTTTGGCCAGCTACATTTTTTTTCAGCTACAGTTATATTTTTAAAAACAGTTTGTGATTTTATAAAATATTAACTGTCGTGTTTCATAATAAATATTTTGTTAGGAAGGTTATATTTTTAGCGCAATGATCGACCGCTCCACATGTAATTTATACGTAGTTATACGCCATGAAAAATAGTTCTGATAGTGAGCTAACATTATATTGTGTAGTGTAATACATGTGTTGTTAATTTTTCTGTACGACATTTATATTACAAAATGTTTATCTGATTTAATATAATATAAACTGACATGTATTAATTTGAGTATATTATTTTTAACGCGCACTGATACAATTAACCTCGTGTCTCATGAAAAGTAGTTTCCGCCATTTTATGCTGACAAATTACAGAATCGTTTACATAGTCATACAGGGGCGGCGGAAGCGGGGGGGGGGGGGCAGGGGGGGGGGGGCGGTCGCCCCCCCCCAATAATTCTGTAAAAATAAAAAAAAATATTTTTTTACTGTAATATATTTGTGTAATCATGATTACTGGGAACCCGACTCTGACTGAGCCAACTCATTTAAGTTAATGTTCAAACATTGCTGAGAATGCAGGAAATTGTGTTTCACACCACTTGGATTTCAAAAAATTTCCGGGGGGGGCATGCCCCCGGACCCCCCTAGCGAATTCGGCCCCTTCCCCCACCGGGCCCTCACAACGTTCGCCCCCCCCCCCCCCAATAATCAATTGCTTCCGCCGCCCCTGTCATAGGTCAATGGCTCGATAAAATCCAACATTGGACAGCGAAATGATGATGATTTAAAACAGAAACATTGTTTTTTGACAGTTACATACCGCATGCTTTAAATAATCATCTTGAGCCATCGATATTATTAATCAGTGTCCATTTTACTTAAAACATCAACTAATCTATAATGACGTTACACAGAAAATGCAGTACGATACACTTCACAAAGAAAACATTGTCTTAGAGTTTGAATAATTTTAGGTTCCGCCGAACGAACGAGTACGCCGAAATATATTTCCGTACAAATCCAAAAACCTATTTATTATATACCCGTTCAACAAAACATGCATCCTAATCATTAAATAATCCGATAGTGTGATGAAATGCGACTCTCTATTATTTTTGTTGAACAATCCGAGCGCCTGTGATGGCTTCAGTTTATGCAAATTGACAAGGTCATTTCGCGCACATGAATCGATACAATAATTTACAGGGGTTGAAATTTCACTCGCCATGGCGAGTGCTTTTTGTGGCGGTCGAGCACTTAGTACATATGACTATGTCATAATATAAACTCTAGCTGGCCCTTCGGGTAGATTCTTCCAAATGTGGATTTTTTGTTTCATAAGAGACTAAAATTTAAGAAAAATGGGTTTAACATTTTTTCGGCGGCCATCTTGGTATTTTGGCGGCCATTTTGAATTTGTTGCCACTTGCCATTACTAAAACGGTTCTACGGCTGTAATGGTTATATATTCCCCAACAAATACTTTCATAATAGATATAACATAGACCATCAAATATCTCTGTATTAAACTAGATATATTGGGCGCTGATGAATTCAAAATGGCCGCCAAAACATATATTTTATGTGTAAACAATAGAATTACTGCTTCTTAACAGTGGAAATTACTTGCAATGAAGTTGATTTTCCAGGTAAAACATGTAGGCATACGTTAACTGTCTAGATCAAAGCAATGCCCGGGCTTTTCCGTCTCTAAATATAGGGATTTTATGTTCAAAATGGCCGCTGAAATAGCAAATAATAGCAAATGTGAAATATATGAAATATATCTTCAATTGATTACACATTTGCTGCAGTAAATATATTGGCTATACTGAATACAATCACATAATTATAAATTCAGGTTCTACATCGAACATAGGTCCATTAATACAATCCTCAACGTCCTAAATGCTGACCAATTCAATATGGCTGCCAAAAATATGGAAGCTAAAGGTGATGTGACAAACCCACTATTTCTAGAATTGGTTTACGTACATAACGGTTATATCAATGCTAATTCAATGCAATTGAGTTATATTGTTTGTTGATATCTTCAAGCTAATGCTGTGCGTCATAAGTTGTGGAGGTGAAAAGTAAGCGCCGGAATATCATTAACACCTACAACAACAACAACAAAAGTTTTTTGGATCAAAACTTGAAAACAACAAGGAAGATATTAATGTTATCCACGTTCTTGAGGTAAGTAGAACTTATTATAACATGATACAACATAAGTATGTCCAGAATATCGCAAAGCTAGTTCTCAGTGCTGATTCCATGTGCTTATAATGATATAAATAGTTGTGTCATTGGTTTTCGCGGGTTGACATTTTCTACGGGAGGGACATTTTATGATGTCCCGGGTAAAGGGTTGGGGGGAAAACTGAAATGGCTCCGCCCTAGGGGAACCCTGGCCAATTTTTTTTTAGGGTTGGACTTAGAATATTTTTGCCGTTTTTTTTCTGGCCAAATATGAAGGGGCGGCCCCTCAAGCCAACTACATATGTGCATGTCTACATATTTTCACTACGGTGCAACTACATACGCATAACATGGATTAATGTACTCTATTTGACGTTATTGTGACATGGTATATTAAAATGGGGCTTGTGGGAATCTCTATTAAAGCGATACAGCACATAACTCGACTATGTATTCTGAATATAAGGTGATTTAACGATCAGGGTTCGTCGTCACCGAAATGCAGATCTACATGGTTTGGCCCTCTTGTACAGTTATTGCCTCTGGCACTTGAGAGTTGTCCATGAAGGGTACCTGAACCGTGTTGACCTCATGTTTGGCTCCCTAGCTATACTATCACAATTTAAACAAAAATAACTTCCGGTTCTCATTTCAGGTGAGCAGCTCCGAAGACGAGAACTAGCATCAACATACAATAGTGCACGAGGCAGTAAAGAAGTTCAACCATTATACCAGAAATGCTGGCACGCTGTGAAGATGTGGAGCATATATGTGCTGCTGTTAATCTCACTTACATATATATACACAGCTATTGAACATGTAGAAGTATTGGATATCGATAACAACGAACTGTATGCTAGAAAAACAAACAAGTTTTCGGAACTACTTCCAAACATGACCAGTACAACAGGTGAACTACCACGTAAGAAGGCAAAAGTGGAAACAGATTACAACTTGTGCATTAAATGTCAAACAAATGACACTTCTAACGGACCTATCATACAACAACCACTAGATTCTAGCTACAAATGTTTATACAATGTCTTCATATATGGGAAGAGTGCCAAGACCCAGAGTACATTCCTATCTGTGAGCGTTTTCGGGATGCTACTGTTCAAAGTCTACGCGAATCAAGAGCAAAATGGCACACCAAATGCTATGCATATACAACTAGCAAACAACTGCTCAAACGGGCAAATGATAGATACCACAAAGCGTTGGAATCGGAAGATTCTAGTCAGTTACACAAATGTAGAGGACGTCCACCGACACCTTCAACTACTTCATATAAACCAGTAGTAGGCGAAACTCACAAAATAACTCGATCTCAATTACCAAAGTACGATAAGAAAGAATGTTTCTTCTGCCAAGGGCAAGTGAAAGACACACTTATTGAGTGCGAGTCAGAAAACATAGGAACACAAATTAGAGAAATTGTAACAAACAGTAATAATCAAATGTGGAAAGTTAACCACAGTGAGCTGATCAGCACAAATGATCCACTCTCGAAAGATCTGAAGTATCATAAAATATGCATGACCAGACAATGGAAGTGTTGGCAAACGAAAATGGAAAGTACAAAGACGAGTGCTCAACCAGAAAATGACACAAACGAAACTGTAAGTTTCGTCGCTGCGGAAATGGAATTTTATAGCCAACTAGAAGAAAGAATTGAGTCCGGAGAATTTATACCAATCACTGAAGCTGAATCAGACTACAATAATGCTATGCGAGATCACAGTCTTAAGTCCAATATAACCCGAAAGACACTGAGAAAAGACATACACCAACGGATACAAAATGTAGAATTCACACATCAACGTGGCCAGAAAGCAACACTTATTCACTCAACGGCTGCTCGTGATGCTGCCGTATGTGTTGCGGCATCAAATTCAGCCACTGACAACATAGGACACATCTTGAAATGTGCCAAGGTAGTTCGGCAGGCAATTGAGAATGCTACTGCATGGAATTTTGAGGGATCGTTAACAGATGGCACGCAGCGTAATCCAAAAGAACTGACAACATTACTGAAATGGATCATTCAAGGACAGACAGCAGCTAAAACGGAAGATCGCGCACAGAAATTGAAACTAGTATGTGATAATCTGGCTCAGCAAATCATTCAATCACACACAACAAAACGACAAGTGACACACATCCCCAAACAAGAGGCTGCACTATTTCGAAACAGGACAGAAACACCACTGACTGTAGGGATGTCACTCTATTGCTACCATGCAACAAGAAGCAAAAAGCTAATCGAGTTATTATCAAAATCTGGTATTGGTATACATTATGACCAAACGATGAAACATGTCAACACGATTGCATGTGCCGTACAACAAAACATTACGGATAATGGGACTTACATTCCACCCGGACTGGTTAAAGCTGTACCTCTTAGGGCTGCGCTAGACAACATTGATGCGAAAGTGGATACTCCAGATGGTAAATCATCATTTCATGCTCTGGCTGGAACTATATTTCAGAATAAATCGCCAATATCGGATGGTAATATGATAGAACATGTGACACCGGCTATCAACGTTGATGAAACATCATTTAGCACATTGAAAAACATCCCCGTAACTGGAATAGAATTAGTAGAATGTACGATCATTGGAAATCCAAAACCCAAGAACAGTCCTCATTACCCGGACTTCAAACCCATGAGCCACACACATAGTCTTATGCAATCTGCGCAACAAGATATGGCTTGGCTATTAATTAGGCACTACAGTCGCAAGTCACTTCAGATGGATCTAAGTACAGAAACAACTGATATAGCTGACATACCGATATAAAGTTCTATTGAATCGTTCAACGACTGTGAACGACCAGGCGGAAACATAGTCGTGCAATCGGTTCCAGTATGGACAGCATATAATTCAATGCTCGCGTCTTCAACAATGGAACAAGAAAACACAAATGTTGATAACGTTCATCCACTGCCACTGATAAATTCTCCACCACAGGACTGGAAGACATTGGTAACATCACTAGAACAACTACACAAAGTGAACCAGTTGACAATGGGGAATGATGGTAATGAACCTGTATGTGTATGGCTGGATATGGACTTATATAAACGAGTTTTGAAACTGCTTCACCTAAAACCAGAACTATACAAGGACAAATGGTTAGAATCACCTGGTCAGTTCCATATTTGTCTTTGTGCGATTCGTTGTCTTGGACGCACAGTCGAAGGTAGTGGACTTGACGACATGTGGGTTGAAGCCGGTGTTTATAGTAATGTCACAGTCATGCAGATCATTAATGGAAAACATTACAACCGCGCAATTGAATGTCATCAGTTCACATTAGAAGTCCTTGCGCATCATTGTGGTTTGACACGTTTTTCGAGGAAAATCCGAATGTTCTAGAAATACTTCGTGAATGTGCAAATACTGCAATCTCGTCATGTGAGACACATGTGCATGTGCCTGAAGCAAATACGGCTCTGTTGGCCAAGATCGCAGAACTGAATCTCGTGAACCTCATGGAGGAATTTGACACTGCACATGACAAATATCCGAATTACAAGTGGCTTAGAATGTATATGCGTCAGGTATCCACACTTTTGCAACTTCTACGTAGCATTCGTTTGCGGCAATGGGATTTGTACCTAGCATCGTTAGAACAGATGTGCATTTGGTTCTTCGCGTACAATCGTCTGGACTATGCTATGAACATACCAGAATACGTAGCACGTATGTACAGCTTACGCGAAACACACCCGACAATCTGGAACCATTTTGCACAGGGCTATTTCACAGTGAATACCAACAAAGTCCCTTTCTCTGCCATTGGTGTTGAACAGGGTTCACAAGGGCGATGGAGGCATTATTGGAATAACTAACAATCCGAATGCATTGATGAAGTATTGTTTGAGCACCCCTGAACTGACACGATTATCAAAGGAAACAGAGAACATGTTAGGCACCAGTCATGAGCAATCAACCCATCATCATGATATGTCACGGGCTAAAGTTGTTCGCAAGGAGAAATACATAGCCCAACTAAAGGGTGAACTATCTCAGACCCATCCATTTGATGTGCCAGATACCATAGACGGAACTGAACACAAACTAGTGCACATGACGAAAAAGATTATTTTACCTGATAATGTAGCTCAAAGCATATTGGATACTGAGAAACGAGGCAAGGAAAGATACATAGCATTTGTAGAAGAAAGGATATGTGGGGATAAAAACCTATGGGATAAAATGACAAAAGGACCAATATTAGGATGGGATGCTGGGACAAAACAATTGAAGACAAAGGTTGGAGAACGTGAATTAGTGATGAAAGAATCAAGTTCAATGATGGCTCGACTACTGGTTATTGCACGGTCCTCTCGCGAGATCGATTTGAAAACCGTGATAGGAAATCATGAATTTTCTACCACCAATCGTATGCTAATGACACCAGATGGTCAACTGCACCCATGTTCAGACAAATCCCAACTCATCCACAGACTGACAGATATTCCCACAGTGCAAACTTCACACATCAACCCAACCGGTAGTGAATCCATTGATAATAATGAAATGGACAATGTAACTGATAGTACCATTCTTTTTTTTTCCTGAGAATGCATGTCTTCTCATTGATGGCATGGCCATCGTACAAGAACAGACAGTCTTCAAAGAGGTGATTCACACATGTAGCGATCTGGCTGATCGCGTTATACGCGCAGTGCACAATAGGTCATCTGGATACGCCAGCACATGTATTGTGTTTGATAATTACACTGTATCATCTTCATTGAAAGAAAGTACCAGGATCCGTCGTGCCAAAGGACGAATATCGTATGCACCAACCTTTAAAATTCTGGATGACACTCAAATAAAAGATTTCAGTACATTTCTGGCCAGCAGTCAGACAAAATGGACATGAATGACAATATATCTTTCACGTAAACTTGTGAACCAGCTCACCATACCAACAACTACCGTTACGCGGGTGGGCGTGTTGTCAAACTCGGTCATGACAGAAGATCATCCCCAGGGTAATCATGAAGAAGCTGACACTCTGCTCATACTGCACGCAACTGGTATACACAAGAAAGGTGTGCCAGTACACATATACTCTCCAGATACTGATGTATTGGTCCTTGCTGTAGCATATTGTCCACAATTAGGTGATGATGCAACAATGGTAATGAGAACCTCTTCAAATCATCGGCATATACCACTAAGACACATTTATAATTGGTTTAGGGAAAACCGAGCGCGGGCTCTCATAGGGTTTCATGCCCTGAGTGGGTGTGATACCACAGGTCGCATTTTCGGGAAAAGCAAAACGGCTTGGTGGAATACGTTTCTCTCTGCTAATGACACTGTGTTGGTCGCTCTTCAGCAGCTTGGCAACTCCAATGAACCTCACCATGAGACATTGCGTGGATGCGAAGAATTTATATGTCAACTACTGAGTCCCACCAAGCTTCCACTCAGCACAGCCTCTGAATTGAGATGGCAGAGGTTTTGCACACTGAAACCAAACCAAGGTGTTGAAACATTACCACCTACACAAGGTGCCATACATGAACATATCAAACGTGCGCATCTACAGTGCAGTGTTTGGCAGCAATCGTTAGTATGCGATTCCGCATTTCTCGACCCAACAACACTTGGCTGGTCGCGAAAAAATGAACAGGATGTACTACGACCAGTACTAACGTTGTACCACCCGCTCCGTATCCGTTCTGGAGATGGTCAAGTGTTGTTGTGTGAAAAGCATGTGCAGTGGGCGTTGCTCGTGCAAAGACAATAATATTTCTTGTACAGAGTTGTGCACATGTCACGCTCAAGTAGACCAGTGCAGGAATGAATACGATGTACAGGAGTACAGTCCGATGATTCTGAAACAGAATATATGTAACTCTCATGATCAAATGGCCTACTGAATAATGATAATGATTTCTTGATAATTAAAATACATCACTTAAAAAAGTGAATAGCAAATCATACTTGTACATTCTGTATTTAATTTAATACCAGGTAATAACACACACAGTACATTAAATGGCGGCCATTTTGAAAAAAACATAATTTATTATAAAAATAAACCAGATCTGGAAATGAAGTATTTAGAATTAGGTAAGTGTATTCAGTATAGCCGATAGATTCACTGCAGCAAATGTTTAATCAGTTGAAGATATATTTCACATTTGCTACTATTTGCTATTTCAGCGGCCATTTTGAACATAATTTTCCTATATTTAGCAACGGAAAAACCCGGGACTTGCTTTGATCTAGACAATAAACGTATGCCTACATGTTTTCCTTGGAAAATCAACTTCATTGCTAGTAATTCCCACTATTAAGAAGCACTAAGACTATTGTACACATAAAATACACCTTTTGGCGGCCATTTTGAATTTATCAGCGATAATTATATCTATTTTTATACATGAAAATATTTGCTGGTCTATGGTACATCTATTATGAAAGTTTTTGCTGGGGATTGTATCACCATTAAAGCCGTAGAAGCGTTCTAGTAATGTCAAGTGGCAACAAATTCAAAATGGCCGCCAAAATACCAAGATGGCCGCCGAAAAAATGTTAAACCCATTTTTCTTAAATTTTAGTCTCTTATGAAACAAAAAATCCACATTTGCAAAAATCTACCCGAAGGGCCAGGTCAATTACATAAGCTTATGTACTAACTTTCTACAGGCACTCGCCCAGTTTGGCGAGTGAAAGATTAGGTCAGGATTATTTTTTTTGAAAGAAATTGCCAATTAATTCCATCGATAACGGCCAACAAATGGTATTAATTCAGCGACCATTTGTTGTTTACAGTTTACGTCAATTTGCGGGAAGTAAGATTCAAGCAGTGTCTATGTACACGGTTACGGGTAGAATCTCTAGCGATTTTGAACACGGTCCATATCGGGCAAGTTTAATTCACGGATTATTTGTCGGCTTTACGCGGCCGGGCTAACAAATAATAGAACTGCGAGTATAGACTAGTGTATACGCGGCCACATATATCGTCTCGTATACAGTTGGGTCAACGCGCATTTCAGACGCCGAACATAACGGCTTGGGACGAAACGGTCGGCGCCGGGTCCGAAACCATTGAATTTAGTAATTAAGGCAGCACGCAGCGCATGCAAACATAGCCACTATAAATTAAACTAAATCTATGTCACTCAACGCTTATAGAAAATAAGAAGTGTGCAAGCCTCTGAGCAAATTCGCTGCTATTTGTTTGTTTATGTTCATTTAATACTTAAAATATAAATAACAATAATAGTGAATATGTCTCATACGTGTTGGTAATGATCATATGTAAAAGCTTTTTTTTTATAAATAAGATCCAACTTTACAAAAACTGGAAATAGCAATTTATTTTAAAAAAAACTGGGCGAGTAACTTTTTGACCTGGGTAAGTATTTTTTTTTATTTTATACCTACCTTGGTTCAACCTTGGTTGAAGGCCGTTTCTTGTAAGCTAGGCTTGTACTGGCCTATTTTAACGACGTCAAATTGGATAATTGTCTTTGAAACTGGGGGGAGAGCGCAACTAAATCATGGTCAAAATGTCTGTACAATATTTTCACGTGTTGAATTTGCTGGGTCTGTTCTTCCAGGCGGAGTTGAGTGAACTTTTGAAACTATTTAGTGTGTTCGAATTTACACAATCACTAGGGAGTGCATTCCAGTCTGTGACGACTCTTTTTGAGAGAATACTTTTTGTCGCAACTGCGAAGGATTTCAGGACTTTCAGTCCTTTGATTTATTTTAAGCACACAGAATGCAGTATTTAACAGAATTATTTTCAAAATCGTCAACGGGAGAACTCTGCAAAACATTCCCGCACCGTCCGTAGCAGACGATACGGGAGAGTTTTGCAGAGTTACGTTACCGCAACTACATATACGCATCCTCCTCCACAATCGGGAGTGCACTTCAAATGAATTCGCTCAAAATCCACAACCCCTCTAAAATTAAATCCTGGTGCCCGATTCACTAAACTTCGTACGAAGTGCAAATTTAGGATAGTCTGTACATTTTAATTGATGGATTAACATGTATTGAGCATATGCTGCATATGCAGCGTATGCTCAATAAATGTATATCCAATAATAGTTGACAATAACACATTGTTAATGTGAATTGTACAGATTATCATAATTTTGCACTTGCGAACATTTTATTCGTACGAAGTTTAGTGAAACGGGCCTCTGGATCCTGAATGCCGTTTTTCAGAATGAATTTAATGTTATGTCCAATTGTATGGACAACAAGTTCAAAAGACCGTTAATACGCCGCAGAGTTCACGTACTTACAAATGCGATGATTGGTATGAACTTGTAGCGAGTCATCCGAATGAAGAAGAAAGGGAGGACGGCCATTGTTTGCATGATGCCGAACGCCAGGACAAAGTTCCATCGTGACGTCGTCACAGCGTGTGGCAGGGCATTGTGTGTAATGTGAATGGTGGAGATGAGGAGGTCACACACTGCCCCGGCAACGATCATAGAGCAGCCTTGTAGCTGCAAATGAAAACAAGAAATCAGTAACACTGAATGGGGAGCGCGCAAAAACGTTAACGCAATTTTCTCATTTGACCTTGACCTTGAGCATAGAGGTCGCATAGGTGGGCTATGGTATGAAATATGGTTGGTGACAAATAAGTACATGTATATGACGTTTCAAGCCAACGCGACTTACTTTAATTTGTAACAGAGACTGTAGGCAGTCGAAACGTAAACGCAAATATCGACCGATCAGACAGACAGATGAACGGACGGCGATTATATCAAGATGCATGATCACGTGGTTACAACAACAACTACAATGGCTCAAAGTGTTGAAAGCGCGCCCACTCCAAACAATTATTATTGGATAGTGTATTTAATAGGCAACGGATTTTTGATGAAATATGGCGTAGCAAACTCGTCTTCATGAGCTGAATTTTGTGGTCCCGGGAGTTTGGCACATACTTATGTCGTTTTTGCGAAGAATCGATTTCCGTGACACGGAAATCGATTCTTCGCAAAAATGACAGAAGTTTGGGTCAAAGTACCGAGACCATCAAATGCAGCTTAACAAGACGCGTTTGATGCGCATAAGTCCGTGAATTAGTAGATTAATTCTATATAGTATCCGGCTCATGTAGGGGGCGGAGTTATGGGCGTGTTTATTGCGTACGGGGCGGCGGCCACGTTCACTGAACTACAACAACTACAATAATGGCGGCAAGCGTTGCTGCTGCCAATACGCTTTATTTTTCCGGCGAGTATGCAATTCGACAAGCGAATGCGTTCATATCATATGTGAATATGAACAGCGGACGTTGTCCAGATTCATAAAAGTGAAAACTCGGCATTTGGAAAAACCTGGTAAGTGGTAACCTGCTGCATAAGCAGAAGGTGTACGGTCGGACCACGTGGTAAATTTTACGGTATGTGATTTTTTAGTGCAGCTTGAACTTTATTGTTTGTAATATATTGTGATTTTACCATGAGCACATGTTCACATTACGCAGTTATGCATCAGCAATTTAGATATCATCTGGATATCTGGTTCACGTAGGTCCCTCTACAGCCCCCTGCAGCCCCGTACGCAAGAATTGTTTTAGGGGTGTGCGTTATCAACGGGGCGAAGGACTACACATTGTTTTTGCACATCCATGGACAAACCTCGGCAGATTAACCCTTTCACCTGGAAGTAACTGGAATGGATTTTGATTGGTTTATTTTGCAACCAATCTAAATCATCACACAATGATGTTCAGACCAGTCCATTTATGAACGCGGGGTGTTTTTGTTCTCAAAATTATGAAAATGAATTGCAAAAAGTGCAGATCCTGATGAGACGGCTTGTTACGAGCCGGCTCATCAGGATCTACACTGTTTGCCAATACCACTATACAGGCCTGCGTACAGGCCTGTCCTGTATGTGTATATGAGTATACAGATCCCAGGTGGCCATTACTGGTGATACCATCTGGATATCTTGTTTACGTAGGTCCCTGTACAGCCCCCAGTATGTGTATACAGATCACAGGTGGCCATTACTGGTGATACCATCTGGATATCTGGTTTATGTACGTCCCTGTACAGCCCTCTGTCTGTGTATACAGAGCCCAGGTGGCCATTACTGTTGATACCATCTGGATATCTTGTTTACGTAGGTCCCTGTACAGCCCCCAGTATGTGTATGCAGATCACAGGTGGCCATTACTGGTTATACCATCTGGATATCTGGTTCACGTATGTCCCTGTACAGCCCTCTGTCTGTGTATACAGATCCAAGGTGGCCATTGGTGTTGATACCATCTGGATATTTTGTTTACGTAGGTCCCTGTACAGCCCCCAGTATGTGTATACAGATCCCAGGTGGCCATTACTGGTGATACCATCTGGATATCTGGTTCACGTAGGTCCCTGTACATCCCTCTGTCTGTGTATACAGATCCCAGGTGGCCATTACTGTTGATATCATCTGGATATCTTGTTTACGTAGGTCCCTGTACAGCCCCCTGCAGTCCCGTACGCAGGAATTGTTTTAGGGGGGGGGGGGGGGGAGGGGTGCGTTATCAACGGGGCGAAGGACTACACATTGTTTTTGCACATCCATGGACAGACCTCGGCAGATTAACCCTTTCACCTGGAAGTAACTGGAATGGATTTTGATTGGTTTATTTTGCAACCAATCTAAATCATCACACAATGATGTTCAGACCAGTCCATTTATGAACGCGGGGTGTTTTTATTCTGAAAATTATGAAAATTAATTACGTTACGAGCCGACTCATCAGGATCTACACTGTTTGCCAATACCACTATACAGGCCTGCGTACAGGCTTGCCCTGTATGTGTATATGAGTATACAGACAGATATGAGTATACAGTCCCTGTACAGCCCTTTATCTGTATACAGATCACAGGTTGCCATTACTGTTGATACCATCTGGATATCTTGTTTACGTAGGTCCCTGTACAGCCCCCAGTATGTGTATACAGATCCCAAGTGGCCATTGCTGGTGATACCATCTGGATATCTGGTTCACGTAGGTCCCTGTATAGCCCTCTGTATGTATACATATCACAGGTGGCCATTACTGGTGATACCATCTGGATATCTTGTTCATGTAGCTCCCTGTACAGCCCTCTTTCTGTGTATACAGATCCCAGGTGGCCATTACTGTTGATACCATCTGGATATTTTGTTTACGTAGGTCCCTGTACAGCCCCCAGTATGTGTATACAGATCCCAGGTGGCCACTACTGGTGATACCATCTAGATATCTGGTTCACGTTGGTCCATGTACAGCCCTCTGTCTGTATACAGATCCCAAGTGGCCATTACTGCTGATACCATCTGGTTCACATAGGTCCATGTACAGCCCCCTGTATAGCCCCCTGTCTGTGTATACAGATCGCAGGTGGCCATTGCTGTTGATACCATCTGGATATCTGGTTCACGTATGTCAAGTGAGTTATTTTGTGGTCGTTATTGTGGTGCAGTAAACCGGTGTAGACAGTTTATAATCGACAATAAATATCCCACATCTGAAGATAAGATATATTGATACTTAAAATGTCTATACAACTTCAAGGCCAGTTTGCCATACATAACTATTAGTATTGTGTTAAGCTGTCAAATTAAAAATGGTTTGACATTTCTCCGCCGGATCAATAAGTGATACCATATGGGACTACAATGAAAACAAACCGGCTGTTCACAATAAGAGCTGTCTATCAAAGTAGATCGGCGTGCATTACGAGACGGTTCAGACGACACTGACAGAACATTTGCAGATAAGTAAAGTATATTCCTGATGAGTTCCCAGATTACTGACTGATATAGAAAGAGAATGATGAAGCTAGCCTGAACGTGTCTCGACGTCATTCACGACAACGTGACGCTCCGACGTCAGTAACGTCACGGGGTTGCGCTGCCATGCATGAGCTGTGTGTCTTCAATGTGTCGGAGTAAAACAAGAGCTCCGCGGAGGAAGATGTCCCGACTGGCGCAGTTTGATAGTACATAAGGAGCTTGTAATAACCTTGGGGTTAGTGAGCACCATGGGCTTTCTGTAGAATTATGCGGGATGTTGTTACAAATGTATGTATGGAATATTAAAGCATAAACTGAGCGTTAACTTTTCCAAACACGTACATTTCTAAGTCAGTGACCTTGACATTTGGGGTTAGCGGACACCATGGGCTTTCTGTAGAATGATGCGGGTTGTTGTTACAAATGCATGTATGGAATATTAAAGCATAAACTGAGCGTTAATTTTTTCCAAACACGGAAATTTCTAAGTCAATGACCTTGACCTTTGGGGTTAGCGGGCACCATGGGCTTTCTGTAGAATGATGCGGGATGTTGTTACAAATGCATGTATGGAATATTAAAGCATAAGCTGAGCGCTAACTGGAAATTTCTAAGTCAGCGACCTTGACCTTTGGGGTTTGCGGGCACCATGGACTTTCTGTAGAATGATGCGGGATGTTGTTACAAATGTATGTATGGAATATCAAAGCATAAACTGAGCGTTAACTTTTCCAAACACGGACATTTCTAAGTCAGCGACCTTCACCTTTGGGGTTAGCGGGCACCATGGTCTTTCCGTAGAATGATGCGGGATGTTGTTACAAATGCATGTATGGAATATTAAAGCATTCCATTGCGGGAAACAGACGTTACAATGAATTAACCTGAGCGTTAAGTTTTATAAACAGAGCTAAACGCAAAAACTTAAATTTTAATGTATGTATCACATAAAGTATTCAATATATACAGGGTATGGGATCACGTGGTATATTGTTTACACTGCCGTAATGGCAAGTCTCAGGTAAATCTTATTTTTCATCAATATGAGTGCGTTTCTTCATTTTAATGATGGCCATGTTCCAGCCGTTAATACTACGAGTCCGCCAATAGCAAATTTAACAGTATTACTTGTGTAGTTAGTCTGAACATTCTGCAGAGCATTTGAATCGGAAGAAATCGAACGTTGTTTAAACTTGGTCTGATTCAAATTTCTCTGCAGAATGTTCAGACTAACTACACTAGTAATGTTGCTAAATTTAGTATTGGCGGACTCGTGGTGTTAACGGCTGGATCATGGTCATCATTAACAGAAGTTTCCCCGAGACCTCATGGGCGCCACCTTTAATGCAGTGTAAACAATAGACCACGTTATCCCATACCCTGGTATAGCAAAAGTCCACGTATTCCTGATCACCCCTCGTATCAAGGTGTATGATCACGTGGTACTAACAACAACAAGTACCGATTCAAAGTATGTATTTTTGTATAGTGTCCTTATTGCGTAACGGATTTTGATGTAACATGGCGCATCAAACGCGTCGTGTTAAGCTGCATTTGGTGGTCTCTTTATTTTCGCCCATACTTCTGTCGTTTTCGCGAAGGATCGATTTCCGTGTCTCTGACACGGAAATCGATTCTTCGCAAAAACGACATAAGTCTGTGTCAAACTCCATATACCACCAAATGCAGCTCATGAAAACGCGTTTGCTGCGCCATATTTCATCAAAATCACAAATCAACAAGAGTTGTCAGAAGACAACGAAGCTCGCCTGCTGGCAGCCTACACTCAAACTTGGCACAGTTGCATAAAAATACATGAATATTATATATAATTGACCTTGGGTTAAGGGGCGTGCGGTGGACCTTGACATTGGGGTCAGTGGTGCAAGGTGGGTCGTGGGTTTGCTATAGCATAATATAGCATATTAAGATGAATGCATGTATGAAATATCAATGCGCTCCCTGAAAACAGAAGTAAAACACAATTTAACCCAACGTTAAGTTTATGAACGCACTAAGTTGGTGATTTTCTACAGCATGATAGCTATTCACATGAGGAATGCATGTATGAATGTGCTAAGTTTGTGACCTTGTGGAAAGGGGTGGGGGTGGTTCATGATTTTGCTGTAGCACAATAGAGGATCATCATATGAATGCATGTATGAATGTGCTAAGTTTGTGACCTTGACCTGGAAATTTTGGTGTGACTGGACTGAAGTGTTCATTGGATTGGCTGCAGCACAATAGAGGATCATCAGATGAATGCATGTATGAAATATAAAAGCGTTCCCTGTAAAGAAACAGAAGTTAAACAACATTTACCCCAACGTTAAGTTTATGAACATGCTAAGTTTGTGACCTTGACCTTGGGGAAAGGGTTGGTGGTGGGTTGTGGATTTGATACAGCATGATAGAGGGGCATCTGAGGAATACATGTATGAAATATCAAGGTGTTCCATGAAAGGAAACATATGTTATAAGACATTTGGGGTGGGCGGTGGGTCATGGATTCGCTATAGCACGATAGGGTTTCATCAGATGAATGCATGTATGAAATATCAAGGCGTTCCATGAAAGGAAACAGATGTTAAGACATTTACCCCAACGTTAAGTTTATGAATGTGCTATGTTTGTGACCTCGACCTTGGGGAAAGGGGTGGGGGTGGGTCATGTATTTGATACAGCACGATAGAGTATCATCAGATAAATACATGTATGAAATATCCAGGCGTTCCCTGTAAAGAAACATAAGTTATACAAAGACATTTACTCCAAAGTTAAGTGTATGATGTTGATCTTGGGGAAAGGGGTGGGGTGGGGGGGGTCATGGATTTGATGTAGCAAAATAGAGGATCATCAGATGAATGCATGTATGAAATATCAAAGCGTTCCCCGAACCAGAAGTTACACAACATTTACCCCAACGTTAAGTTTATGAACATGCTACGTTTGTGACCTTGACCTTGGGGTAAGGGTTGGGTGGTGGGTTGTGGATGTGCCACAGCAAGATAGAGGGTCATCTGAGGAATGCATATATGAAATATCAAGGTGTTACATGAAAGGAAACAGATGTTATAAGACATTTACCCCAGCGTTAAGTTTATGAATGTGCTATGTTTATGACCTTGACCTTGGGGAAAGGGGTGGAGGTGGGTCATGGATTTGCTATAGCACGATAGAGTATCATCAGATGAATGCACTTATGAAATGTCAATGTGTTCCCTGTAAAGAAACAGAAGTTATAAAAAGACATTTACTCCAACGTTAAGCTTACGATGTTGATTTTGGGGAAAGGGGTAGTGGGGGGGGGGGGGTCATGGATTTGCGGTTGCACAATAGAGGATCATCAGATGAATGCATGTCTGAAATATCAAAGCGTTCCCTGTAAAGAAACAGAAGCTACACAACATTTACCCCAACGTTAATTTATGAACATGCTAAGTTTGTGACCTTGACCTTGGAGCAAGGGCTGGGTGGTGGGTTGTGGATTTGCTACAGCATGATAGAGGGTCATCTGAGCAATGCATGTATGAAATATCAAGGCGTTCCATGAAAGGAAACAGATGTTATGAGACATTTACCCCAACGTTAAGTTTATGAATGTGCTCAGTTTGTCACCTTGACCTTGGGGTAAGGGGTGGGTCATGGATTTGCTATAGCACAATAGAGTATCATCAGATGAATGCATGTATGAAATA
Source organism: Conchocele bisecta (assembly GCA_029237695.1). Taxonomy (NCBI): domain Eukaryota; kingdom Metazoa; phylum Mollusca; class Bivalvia; order Lucinida; family Thyasiridae; genus Conchocele; species Conchocele bisecta. The sequence goes on along the minus strand of CM055266.1, from coordinate 11,798,289 downwards.
TCAAGGCGTTCCATGAAAGTAAACAGATGATATAAGACATTTACCCCAAAATTATTTTTAAGTTTATGAACGTGCTAAGTTTGTGACCTTGACCTTGGAGAAAGGGTTGGGAGGTGGGTCATGGCTTTGCTATAGTACGATAGAGTTTCATCAGATGAATGCATGTATGAAATATGAAGGTATTCCCTGTAAACAAACAGACGTTACACAACATTTACCCCAAAGTTAAGTTTATGAATGTGCCAGGTGTGTGACCTTCACCTTGGGGTAAGGGTTGGGTGGTGAGTCGTGTATTTGCTACAGCATGATAGAGGGTCATCTTAGGAATGCATGTATGAAATATCAAGGAAAGATAACATATGTTATAAGACATTTACCCCAACGTTAAGTTTATGAACGTGCTAAGTTTGTGACCTTGACCTTGGGGTAAGGGATGGGTGGTGGGTCATGGATTTGCAATATCACGATAGAGTCTCATCAGATGAAACCATGTATGAAATATGAAGGTGTTCCCGGTAAATAAACCGAAGTCACACAACATTTACCCCAACGTTAAGTTTATGAACATGCTAAGTTTGTGACCTTGACCTTGGGGTAAGGGTTGTGTGGTGGATCGTGGATTTGCTACAGCATGATAGAGGGTCAACAGATGAATGCATGTATGAAATATGAAGGCATTCCCTGTAAATAAACAGAAGTTACACAACATTTACCCCAACGTTAAGTTTATGAACATGCTAAGTTTGTGACCTTGACCTTGGGGTAAATGTTAGGTGGTGGGTCGTGGATGTGCCACAGTATGATATAGGGTCATCAGAGGAATGCATGTATGAAATGGCAAGGCGTTCCATGAAAGGAAACAGATGTTATGTTATAAGAAATTTACCCCAACGTTAAGTTTATAAAAGTGCTAAGTTTGTGACCTTGACCTTGGCGGTAAGGGCTGGGTGGTGGGTCGTTGATTTTCTACAGCATGATAGAGGGTCACCTGAGGAATGCATGTATGAAATATCAAGGCGTTCCATGAAAGGAAACAGATGTTATAAGAAATTTACCCCAACGTTAAGTTTATGAAAGTGCTAAGTTTGTGACCTTCACCTTGGGGTAAAGGTTGGGTGGTGGGTCATGGATTTGCTACAGCATTATAGAGGGTCATATGAGGAATGCATGTATTAAATATCAAGGCGTTCCATGAAAGGAAACAGATGTTATAATAAATGTACCGCAACATTAAGTTTATGAATTTGCTAAGTTTGTGACCTTGACCTTGGGGTAAGGGTTGGGTGGTGGGTCATGGATTTGCTACAGCATGATAGAGGGTCATCTTTGGAATACATGTATGAAATATCAAGGTGTTCCATGAAAGGAAACATATGTTATAAGAAATTTACCCCAACGTTAAGTTTATGAATGCGCTAAGTTTGAGTCCTTGACCTTTGGGTAAGCGGTGGGCGGTTGGTCATGGATTTGCTACAGCATGATAGAGGGTCATCTGAGGAATGCATGTATGAAATAACAAGTTGTTCCATGAAAGGAAACAGATGTTATAAGAAATTTACCCCAACGTTAAGTTTATGAATGTGCTAAGTTTGTGACCTTGACCTTGGGGTAAGGGTAAAGTGGTGGGTCATGGATTTGCTACAGAATGATAGAGGGTCATCTGAGGAATGCATATATTACATATCAAGGCGTTCCATGAAAGGAAACAGATGTTATAAGAAATTTACCCCAACGTTAAGTTTATGAATGTGCTAAGTCTGTGTCATTGACCTTGGGGTAAGGGTTGGGTGGTGGGTCAAGGATTTTCTACAGCAAGATAGAGGGTCATCTGAGGAATGCATGTATGAAATATCAAGGCGTTCCATGAAAGGAAACAGATGTTATAAGAAATTTACCCCAACATTAAGTTTATGAATGTGCTAAGTTTGTGACCTCGACATTGGGGTAAGGGTTGGGTGGTGGGTCATGTATTTGCTACAGCATGATAGAGGGTCATCTGAGGAATGCATGTATGAAATATGAAGGTGTTCCATGAAAGGAAAGAGATGTTATAAGAAATTTACCCAAACCTTAAGTTTATGAATGTGCTAAGTTTGTAACCTTGACCTTGGGGTAAGGGTTATGTGGTGGGTCATGGATTTGCTACAGCATGATAGAGGGTCTTCTGAGGAATGCATGTATTAAATAACAAGGTGTTCCATGAAAGGAAACAGAAGTTATAAGACGTTTACCCAACGTTAAGTTTATGAATGTGCTAAGTTTCGGACCTTGACTTTGGGGTAAGGGTTGGGTGGTGGGTCATGGATTTGTGACCTTGACCTTTGGGTAAGCGGAAGTTATAAGAGATTTACCCAACGATAAGTTTGTGGACGACGCCGACGACGCCGGGGGTATGCCATAAGCTCTTATGCACTTCGTGCAGGCGAGCTAAAAACGTTAGCAGGAACCGACTTTCGTTCGCAAAGCGAGGCGACTAAACCACTGATTCGGTTAAGTATATGTTAAATGTACACTTTTCACTAGCTTTTTAGGGTATAAATAGTTTGTATTATATAATGCAGTTCGAAATCTGAACACGTTATCAGAACAGAACAGAACAGAACAGAACAAAGCGTTTATTTGCACACAGTGGTATATGTGTGCCTACAAGTACAGAATAATTTGTATTATCAACAACAACAACATGGCGGACAAAAAATATGCATGCAAATATGTTGAAAACAGAATATACTTCTACATTGTACTTAATTTTCGCTGGAGTGAGTGAGTGAGTTGTCACCAATATTGAGCATGACTTTTGTAGAAAGAATATAGTTGGGGGATAAAATTTCCAAGGATTGAAACTATGTGATTATGACGCAATGAGGCTGGTACAGTGGGGTCAGCGTGAAAGTGCACACACGAACGAACACGACAGGTTGGTTCCAACCTGTCGTGTTCGTTCGTGTGTGCACTTGCACGTGTTAGTTTTTTGGGAGAAATCCGAAACACTTACTATCAATATATTCATACTTGACGGTATGCATTTCGTCACAACGTCGTAAATGCGCAATTTATTTTAACAATTACAAAATTCAATAGAAGAAAATTCATGTCATGCATTCGATGAACTACATAATATTAAAGGTACAATACGTGTGTCACTATTCCACCAGTTCTAACGATTACGAGTGGCCGCTATACAGGTATAATAATTTAGTAATATTTATTTTACCGACAGTGACGCGCGTTGGTATAAGGCGTTGGTATATATGCAAATGAGGCATGGCATTTTTTAATTATTTATGCTAATTAAATGCGTCACCTGAAAAAACAATATGTTTGACAGGTTATAAAGTATGATCATTGCACATCAAAAAATAAATACAGAGTATAAATAGGAATGTCCGTTAACAATTTAAGGAAACACGGTTGTCGCCCCTGATATCAGTGTGGAAAGTTACGTCTGATATAAAATGTATAATGATGACAATCAATACGTGGGCAAATTGTGAATGAATGTTTAGTTTGCCAGAAAATGTCTCAGATGATGACTCTGATATAAAGAACATTTTGTGATTTACCACCTATTGTGTGCGTTTTCTTCATACTTCCTTAATCTGAAGAGGGTCTGTTCGCAAATGATGCATACAATATGATATGTGTTGATTTCTAGGTGAATCTGGACTTCACCATATTTAAATTTGATGCATCTAGGCAGCAACACTTCTTGATTGTAGGAGTGATCAAGGACTGTCACTCAAATGTGCAAACAGTTATATGGATCAATTAGGCGACTTGGGTGGGTTATTTCTAACGACTCGAAGACTTGCATACACAACAATTTTGGTGAATTCCTTATGTGCACTCATAGTCAAGTGTTTGAACTTTATGTTGATGTATACATTTGCAGGAATTAATCAGAATATAACACACAATATGAATGTATGTGCTTAGGGGCACGGATCCATGAGAATAGGGACAATAGGTAATTATCCCGTCAACACAGTGCGTATGTGCCGTGAAACACGGTGCCGTGAAACATTTTTGATATTCAATCAATACTAGTTTTGCATTTTACAGCCATTTGTAGGTGTTGACGGGATAAATAGAATAGTAGGTTAGTGCCGTGAATGGGAAAAAATATCTGGCGCGGCACGGAAACGGGATGTGCTCGGCAGAGCCTCGCCCATCCCGTTTCCTGAGCCTTGCCAGATATTTTTTCCAATTCATGGCACTAACCTACTATTCTCTATCTATTTTCCTTATTTCTGAACCAAAATATATGTTATGACCACTCATTTGAACCGTCTCGGCGAGACGGTTCAAATGAGTGGTCACAACATATACTTCTGATGAGAAATAAAGAAATTATTGAGCCTTGCCGGATATTTTTTCCCATTCACGGCACTAACCTACTATTCTCTATTTATACTGTAACTACAAAATGTGCTTTTTAATTTCAAAATGTGCTTTTTGTGTTCTTTCTATTAGAGAACATTTTGTGGCGGTCGCACATAACATAATAAAAAACTACGCACTTTAAAATGTCTAGTGGAAATATCAGACGCCGCAAATTACATCGCTATTGCACATGTTTGAAAGTTTCCGTAGATTGTGTAGTATAAAATATATAAATATAACATCCAGCACAAACATATTTACACAATTCCCTAACATTTGATTGGCCCGTAGCAAGTCTCTGTCCATAATTTATATCCCAGTAAACTCCCACGCCGAACTACTTTCCGTAACCGTGAGGCGCAGTTAAAATAATTCTTAAGAAAACGGAAAATAAACACATTTTCTTGATGAATTTATTTCAAATGCTGGAATTATAAGGAATGAATGGCCTTTTTGTGGAATTTATCGGGGTATAAACTTGGAAAAGTCGCGGGAATACTGGACGAAGGCCTTCGGCCTTCGTCCAGTATTCCCGCGACTTTTCCAAGTTTATACCCCGATAAATTCCACAAAAAGGCCATTCATTCCTATAGTATATGCCTACATTTTCTGACCGATATTGCTATTGCAATTACGAAATGTGACTTGTCTTCTTTCTATTGGTCTGCCTTTTGTAGAGGTCGCATATGTACAGACATGGATTTTTTTTATTAATTCGTTCCCGCGAAATAACAATTCGTTCACGCGAATTAACAATTCGTTCCCACGATATAACAATTCGTTCCCTCGAATTAACAATTCGTTCCCATGAATTGTTAAATTGAGGGAACGAATTGTTGATTCGTGGGAACAAATTGTTAAATTGAGGGAACGAATTGTTATTTCGTGGGAACAAATTAATAACAAAGATAATTATACGTTCCCTGCGGGGCTCCGTACATATAAACACAACAGAGAAATAACATTTTAAAATGTCTAGCCAAATTCCTGACCATGTACATTTGCATAGACCGGGTGCATTCAAATGTATTATTCAGATTATCAATTATTATTACACTCAATTGGCACTTGCATTATATTTACTGATATAGAGCTCCAGATAAGCTGCGTATTTGCTTAAATATCTAATTAAAATTGCCAAAAACCCAATTGAAATCAGAAGTAGCGAGTATCAAAAAGCAATAAAATAAATTGTGGTAACTTTATCATGCTGCAGAAAACAATAAACAGACCACAAATATAGCATATGTTTCTTATTTTCCATGAAAACACATCTTGGTATTTCATTAGAATTGTCTCCAAGTAGTAAACAGTAGTGAGGTTTTATTTTACCCAATTAAAATTTTGAAATACCCAATTGCTTCAGAAATGATAGAGTGACAATACTCAATTACTAATTCCTTATCTGGAGCCCTGCTGATGATTACGAAACAGCCAACTATTGTATTATGTATTTTTGCGTTAGAAAAACCAGCCAGTGTAAAGCACGACGTTGACGTCGGTCTTATATGTCGGTTTTAGCCTGGATTTACGTCGTTTTGACGTTCTCAAAAGTATCACCAAAAACGTACACGACGTCACACTACATATGTAGTTGTTGTGTTGTGTCATTAGAGGGACCTCATTAATGTCATTCCAGCAAATAATGTTAATTCACAATACAAATTAATGAAACGGAGCGAGAACTGCATTTTTTCATGTCCATCGAATGTCACCTTATTGTATAACTCTTCTAGTAGATGATGTAATGGAAAATACAATTCCTCATTTCCCGAACACTATAATTTAGAATACATCAGCAGGATGCCATTCAAAATAGGACCTTATACAAGTAAACGTATGATAAAATGAATATAGAGAATATTCATATTTTTGCAACGAATATGACATATATGTTCATCTCGTGGTGTGAAATGTCCATATTTCACGAGTGCCGTAACGGCACTCGTGAAATATGGACATTTCACACCACGAGATTTACATATATGTCATATTCGTTGCAAAAATATGAATATTCTATTTATTATATACCGCTCCATGGAAATTAGTAGTTTTTTAGACTGTATACGGTAATGAATGTGTATTTGCAGCCTATTTAGTAGTCCGGCACTGCAGATGCGCGTTAAGAATATAGATAGCGGAAGTAGTCGTATTTTCACCGGAAGTTGTTTATTTCATCGATGAGAACATATGACTTTTATTTACATCGTATAACTATGTATTTCATGGGTAGGTATATAATAAATATGTATATATAGTATTATAATATACACGCTAGCTCTTATTTACCATAGTTTCACTCACTATAACGCGAAAAGGGAACCCCTATGTTTGTGTATAAATTTAATCCAATTACCCCAATTCAGTAACCCCAGAGTTACATAACAACTTCTAAAATACAACGCTGACCCCACTGTCAGCTACAACTTAACTTAAGTCATCTTTGTCCGTCCATTATTTAGATATGATATTGTTCGGGCAAAATAAACAGTCATTCACCATTACCCGACGTATTCATTGACAGTATTTTACTTTTTATATCTAACTTGAATTTCCACACTGATATCAGGGGCGATAACCGTGTTTCCTTAAAATGTTAACGGAAATTACTACTTATGCTCTGCTTTTACTTTTTGTGAAATGATCATATATTATAATCTGGCAATAAAAATATATTTTTTCGGGTGACGCATTTAATTTGTATAAATAATTTCATAATTTCCTGCATCATTTCCTTATGAAAATAGCCTGATACCTGATATTACTACTGTCTGTTCCACGTTTTGCTGCCGACGAACTTTTGGCTATTAAACACATTCAATCTATAAAATATTTAAAAGTAAGTACTTTTTTATCAATAACAAAACAGTTACCCTCAATATTGATTTTATTGCGAAAAAACGATTTTCCTATGGGAATTTAACATGGGGGCTAAAAATATCTATTTTTTTTAAATACTTTTTTTTATTTGTGGAGCGATTTTCAAAATCTAACTTTTGCTTTCTTAGTTATATCGTTTTCAAGCTATCTCGCCAGGTTTCGGAGTCAATTTCCAAAAGAAATCGCTTTTTGATCCTTCAGGATTGAAAAAACGAAACGTTTTGGAAATTGACTCCCCAAATGCAAATAAAATCAATATTTTATGAAATTTCATCAAATACAATTTTTTGGGGAGGGTGACTTTTTTGTTACTGATGAAAAAGTACTTACTTTTACATAGTTTTTAGATTTAATGTGTTTAACAAAAAATGTCCCCATGTTAAATCCCCATAGACATGTCTATGGAGATTTAACATGAGGAAGGCCAAATGTTCGTCGGCAGCAAAACGTGGAACAGACAGTACAGTAAATGATTGTATCTGTATAGCGGGCACATGTTTAAAATAGTTTTTTTGGCTTTAGGACCTTGCATGCCTTCTCCCAAGAATGGGAGAAAGAACGGAGGTAGAGATTTTTGAGAGAAGCCGGTAATTCGTATTTACAGAACTACGAATTATCGGTACCCATTTACAGCTGGGTGAACAGGAGCAGTGCGGATAAAGTGTCTTGCTCAAGGACACAACGCTCGCCGCTAGTCAGGCTCGAACCAACGACCCTTGGATCAGTAGTCCGACACACTAACCTTTATGGCGCTCCACTTAAAATAGTTACACAATTATGCACGTATTTATAGTTCCGCCAATTTGTGCGGACGCATTATCATTGTAAATATTATTGTAACAAGGGCAATTTTTTTTTAATCAACACTCGTCATAGATCCCATGGCGTTTGTTAATTCTTATAACACAGTGCCGACGAGTGTATAAACGTAATACCAAAGACATTTGACTCACTAGTATAATGGATACACATGCCGCCTTCGAAACAGCGGGTTCCGAGTTAGATCCCCACATCGGGATATTATTTTTATTTCTTTTTATAACATGGAATTTGGAACCTGGGGTATAATATTCATTGATAGATTCAAGTCCTCAGTAGCCTATTTCATCAACATTGCAAAGTATACTTTAGTAGCAAAGTACACTTTGAGGGAGAAATTTTCAATTTTATGATAAATTTATTAATTTTTATTATACTGATTTTATTACATTATCACAGCCAATTTGGTGTATCTTGGTGCGCAAGATAGACATGTAGTGTGGCTCAGTGGTATCGAAGCGGGAGAATATACATACGTTAGCGGAACTTTTGTTCATTTTATCTGGTCGAGAGTTCGAACTTCACAAAACGCATTACTTTTGTCGATATCATTCTGTGTATTTTTATGACTGCCTGCTGGAGAAGGGAATAAGTGAAACGGTGAGGGTTATCACTATTGCTGTTTGACCTCAATATGACATGATCTGCGAGAACATACTCCAAGATTCTTCATGTAAACACATATGTGCATTTAGTTATTTGTTTTCTTCAAACTGAGAGTCTAACGTTCTACATGTAATCTATCTCATGCTTAGTTAATGTAATTTGTAAGAGCAACACACATACAAAAGAAATATATAATGAAATATAAACAAATAAAAATATATGTGTATACACGTATGAAAAACTAAGATTCGAACTCACTATACGGAATTGATATCTTCATTGTAACCCCTCGACTACATAACACTTGATGACAAATCTCAAAAATCAATATTGAAAAGTAATATTGCCACGGGTAGATTTACCTGTCTCACCTATTCTGTGTTTTGTTTATGATCGGTTTGTATGTAAACAAGTAGCAAGTTATCGTCTGCGGACTAAATGACAGACGATAATAAGTTGCTGGAGGTCAATCGATGAGTCCAAATATAGGTAGACCAGGTGTATTATCATATCATAGCCTCGTTTTCGTGTATAATAACTACATGATAAAGTGCACGTGCATGCATGTCAATATAATAGTGTGTCTTGGTGTGCAAAATAGACATGTAGTGTGGCTCAGTGCTATCGAAGCGGGAGAATATCCATACGTTTGTAGAACTTTTGTTCATTTTATCTGGTCGAGAGTTCGAACTTCACAAAACGCATTACTTTTGTCGATATCATTCTGTTCTTTTTATGACTGCTTGCTGGAGAAGGGAATAAGTGAAACGGCGAGGGTTATCAATATTGCTGTATGACCTCAATGTGACATGATCGGCGAGAACATACTCCAGATTCTTCATGTACACACATATGAAATGTGCATTTAGTTCTTAGTTTTCTAACGTTCTATATGTAATCTATCTCAGGCTTAGTTAATATAATTTGTAAGAGCAACACACATAAAAAAGAAATATATAATGAAATAAAAACAAATGAAAATATATGTGTATATATGTTTGAAAAACTAAGATTCGAACTCACTACCGACGGCATTGATATCCGTCACTCTAACCCCTCGACTACATAAGACTTGATTACAAATCTCAAAATCAATATTGAAAAGGAATACTGGCACGGGTATATTTACCCGTCTCACCTATTCTGTGTTTTGTTTATGACCGGTTTATTTGTAAACAAGTATATAATGCTTTTGCAATTCCTTTTATATTTATAACTGATTGTTATGTAAACAAACGCATGTAAACAACGCCATGACAAAGTGGTATTATTATAATCATATATTTATTATCGATACAAGTTGTCAGATCTGTCTGCGATCAGTGCCGCACAGTCTGATCAGGATCTGCACTGTTCGGCATTGCATCAATGAAACGCCCGTCATGCTTCTAACAAGCAATACAGGTCATTATCAGGCTACAGGAGTGAGCTATATTTTCAGGAGCTACACTGGATACGAGCTATATTTTCAGGAGCTACACTGGATACAAGTCCCATAATCCACATGTCTCCAATCACAGCCACAATTACGGTAATTGCAGTTACTTTTATCGACACACACGCCATTCAAATTTTCACAAAATCGATTTAAAGAAAACCACAATTCATTTTATTATGCCCACTATGCGATAGCAAGGGGGGGGGGGGGGCATATTGCGTTGCTCTTGAGGTTACGTACGTCCGTCCGTCCGTCCGTACGTCCGTGTACATTTACGTCGAAAATTGTAAAAATGTGTAGGGGTTTCTACATCATGTAATATCTTCGATATTACTTGAAGGATTGCTTTACTATTTGGATAGTTCATTCACCTGACCATTTGTGACACATTCGCACCACTAATGACACGACCTTGACCTTTGTGACCTTCGAAATGGTGCAAAACACTAAAATTCCGTTTTTCTTACCTCGAAAATTGTGTAAGAGTTTCTCCATCATGTAAAGGATTGTTTGAATATTTGAAAATTTCATTCAACTAAACATGTGTGACGCGATCGGACCACCAATGACATGACCTTGACATTGGTGCTGAAACAGTTAGTCATTATATTAAGTCAACAAGTTTGTGAGACTTTCTCAAATGACTTTGAAATTTGTGTAAATTTAAAGTGTTGTTTTTATACATAATCTCAAGTTAGAATCCAGTATGCGATGGACCACATCCATGCGTTACAAACATAATGTCTCGTTTCGATGAGTTACAAACCCGCACGACTCGTGTAAATGTCGTATTACACGAGTCGTGCGGGTTTGTACGTATTAGGATGTGAGATTTCTGCCAAAATATATTTGCAAAATGTACGATTTATTCATAAAACATCATTCCGAATTTTCTACAAAAATCACACCAACTTTCAACGTCATTCAGAGAACAGATAACAGTAAATAGTTTTCATGAAATATTGCACAACTTCTTAGATACATGTGTTATATGTACTGCTGAGTATACACCTCTAATTACATTTCATTACACTGCATTGAATAACCTGCATGTTTTTTCTTAGTAGGGGAAGTGTAAAAGGCTATTATGCACATTGTTACTGTGTAGCGATAGAGTGCAACCATGTTGCATATAAAGCGGAAAACGTGCAGCTAGTGGTATGTGTTATGCGACCAGTGCAGATCCAGATCAGCCTGTGCATCCGCACAGTCTGATCTGGATCTACACTGTTCGCCATTCCATCAATAAAACACCCGTCATGCTTCTAACAAAGCATATAGAGCGCTATCAGGCATCAGGAGTGAGTTATTTTGATCAGGAGCTACACTAGTCGCGATACCCACAAGCCGCATTTCTCCAGTCATAGTCACATATCGTGAATTAACGCTATTTGCTATATACAGTCGAACCTCCCCGAACGGCCACCTCTCTACAACACAGCCGCTATTTCGTATCCCAAATGGATGATTTCCTCTGTAGCTAACCCTTAGACTGCTGAGCACGAAAATTGTCATCTTCTGTTGCTTTTGCCTTCTTTCTCAATACAAACATGTTTTGAGAGCATTTTAGAATCATTTCCCCATTGGAAATGATTCTAAAATGTTGCCAAAGCATGTTTTTGATGAAAATTATCGAAACAAGAAATGCGTCTGTCGAACGCGGATGTCACCTGCAGCATATTTGAGAAACTGTGACAAAGTGGTTAACCGAAAAGTGTGACGGACGGACGGACAGACGGACGGACGGACGTTCAAACATTTGGGAGTTATGATCTATTTTTTCTTTTAAAGATCAAAGAAATAGCTCCTAAATTTCAATAGAATTACGAGCTAACTGAATAATACAAAGGAATCTTTTATTCCTAACCCCGCCCATAAGCTCATAAACCCCCGATGTTGGCCCGGACGGACAGACGGATGGACGGACAGACGGACGGACGGTCCAAACACTATATGCCACCCGTTTCTTCGAAACCCGGTGGCATAAAAAATAAATAAACAGCGGACGACAAATTTAATTCAGCATTAACCTCCCTACAACAGCCACCTCTCTCCCCACTTTTGCGTCTTCCCATGGGTGGCTGTTGTAGAGAGGTTGAACTGTATATAGTAATTACGTCAAGACCCATTGAATACCTCTTGTAAAAATCCTGACATGAGCAACATAAACGTGCAAAATCACTATACCATGAACAAGATCTTTGTCCAAAGTTCCACACAGTGAAGAATGTCCATATTGGTTAGGTTCGTCACTGTCTCCAAATGTCCAACTGACGTCAAATGTGTGGAAACCGAATGTTGCCGCTGTCACAATTCATAAATAAACACAAATCACTCGCTTCCTTCCAAAGTGATAAACACAATTATGTATTTTTCGAGAATGCAGCGTGACATTGCCCTTCATATCGTATTCACTATTATGGTATACAACGTAGATTGAGTCCGGTCACTGTGTCACAAATCCGAGCTTATTATATTTCTGAACAGTATTTCCCATAACCAGCCTTTCATTCCGTGCAGTTGATCAGGCAGTAGTTCGATTAATCGTTCACGTATTAACTCTTTCATCCTTAAATTAAGACCTGATATTAACAGAGCAATGCTCGTGCATGGATTAGTCCATTATATTAAAGGTACATGCCCACTCAGTAGCCACAAAATGTTCATAAAAGAATTTAAATAAGCGTATAATTGTGCCACTATTCCACCAGTTATAAACATTACGAGTGCCCGCTGTACAAATATAATCATTTAGTAATATTTATTTTACTGATAGTGACTCCCGGTGGTATCAGGCTATTTTCATATTCAAATGAGGCATGATATTTTTTAATTATTTATACTAATTAAATGCGTCACCCGAAAAATAATATATTCGACAGATTGTAAAGTATGATCATTGCACATCAAATAATAAAGACAGAGAATAAATAGTAATGTCCATTACATTTTTAAGGAAACACGGTTATCACCCCTAATATCAGTGTGGAAATTCACGTCTGATATAAAATGTATACTAATGCCAATCAATACGTGGGTTAATGGTGAATGAATATTTATTTTGCCAGAAAAAATCTCAGATGATATAAAGAACAGTTTAATCACATAGGGAGCGTTTGGAGATATATGGAAAATATTGGCAAACACTGCAGATCCTGATGAGACGGCTTGTTACAAGCCGGCTCATCTGGATCTACAGTATTGGCAAATGTTTGCATTGTGGTATATACGGTAGCAAGAGTAAACTGGGCAGCTAAAGCTGCATGTGGACTAGTATCAGATTTCCAGGGTGCCGCAACAGGGGAATGAGCATATATACTGGTTAAATTGAAATAAGCCCGTTTTTATCAGGTAACGATCCGTTTAATTAATCGGACTGCCCATCTAAACACTGACTGCATTTTAGCAGTAACTCATTATCAGGAAGACGATCGTGAGCGATCATATCTGTTGGGTCTCTGGAGAAATGGGGCTTGTGGGTTTTATGACCAGTGTATCTCCTGATCAAATGCACACTCACGTAGCATGATAACGACCTATAGGGCCATATAAACCATATATGCTTACATATAGATGTCACAATTTACCTGTGTATTGGTATTTGTGATGTAGGTCATTGCGTTACCACTATTCGGTATGCCCAGTTATCGACAACATTTGCAAATCACTGTAGATCCAGATGTCTGTCTGTCTGTCTGTCTGTCTGTCTGTCTGTGTATGTCTGTCTGTCTGTCTGTCTGTCTGTCTGTCTGTCTGTCTCTGTCTGTCTGTCTGTCTGTGTCTGTGTCTGTGTCTGTGTCTGTGTCTGTGTCTGTGTCTGTGTCTGTCTGTCTGTCTGTCTGTCTGTCTGTCTGTCTGTCTGTGTCTGTCTGTCTGTCTGTCTGTCTGTCTGTCTGTCTGTCTGTATGTCTGTATGTCTGTCTGACAGACAGAGTCTGTCTGACAGACACAGATAGAGTCTGTCTGTCTGTCTGTCTGTCTGTCTGTCTGTCAAAAACTATACAGCCAACACGTGCAAACACTGTAGATCTAAATAAGCCTTCTGGTAACGAACCGTTTGTGTGCCAGTGTCTCTGTATTGCCTGCCTGCCAGCCAGCCAGATGCCACTCTGATAAGACTGCACGTTGGTTTACGTCTGTACGTCCGTCTGTCCGGACAAAAGTTGCATTACACCCCTTAGAAGGCACACCCAGTGTTTACAAACAGGAAAGACCCTTAAGAAATAAGAAACAATAGGCTTAAGTGGTACGGAAGAAGTCCTTTGTTGTTTGTCTTAGGCCACGATATCTGATTTGACCGGGCATACCATTAATCATCGACAGTACACGTGTTCTGCTAACTCTGAAACGTGATGTTTGACCAAAGTTAATGAGGTAATCTATGTACAATTTCAAAATGGTCCAACTATCATTTTATTGGAATTGGAAATAAAAACACTGTTAAATGTTTCTTTTGTTGCTGTTTCATGCCATATGACAGTTTATATTACAGTATAAGGTTCACTAGTTGGCAATAATTATATCTACATGCACTCAAGTAGCATGATAACGACTAGAGCCGTCCGTCCGAAATCTGCGTTAAAGTTTATAAATACGTTATATCTCTGCAGTCCTAAGTCACATTGACTTGAAACTTCATATGCTTATTAGTCATGATCCATATATTCATGTTGTATCCCACTCATGCGGCCCCTGTGCCCAAGGTCAAATAACTTAGAAGTTTGCGTTCCGAAATCTGCGTTATTTTAAGTACCTTATATCTTTGCAGTCCTAAGTCACATTGACTTGAAACTTATTAGTCATCATCCATATATTCATTCTGTGTCCCACTCATGCGGCCCTTGTGCCCCTATGTCAAGGTCAAATTACTTAAAAGTTTCTGTTATAGTTTCTGTCAAAATTTGCGTTAAAGTTTTCACATACCTACTGTCTCTGTAACCGTAAGTCAGATTTGCTTGAAACTTTGTATGCTTATTGGGCATCAAACTTCAAATAAATACACTCCGAGACCATCAAATGCCTCGGCGGGCTCGACATGCGGGCCGCGGCCATCTGGTTTAGAAAAAAGTGCCCTACTTTTCCCCTACTTTTTGTTGATTGACTAGTTGAAAGCCTGTCTCCCCCTTTTCGACTTATGATTTTGACTTAGAATTTTGAATTCAAACTTTTTTACCGTAATAGTTAGGGACTTGAAACTTGGTGTGTGCCTTCCTTATGGTATGTTGATGTGCAAAGTGAATTTTGATTCAACCCCCGGTCATGGATTACCTCCCCCTTTTTGACATAGAATTTCCCAATTTTGCCTTGTATTATTAGTAAAACTTGTTAACTGTATACGTAATACATGTAGCTAGGGACTTCAAACTTGGTGTGTGCATTCCTTATGGTGTGTAGATACACAATGTGAAGAATTTAGATGTTTTATTGGACCCCCTGTCATGGATTATCTCCCCCTTTTTGACTTACAATCTCTCAATTTTGTCTTGTAAGAAATAATTTATTTTTAACCGTAATAGCTAAGGACTCGAAACTTGGTGTGTGTTTTCCTTATGGTGTGTAGATGGGCAAACTGAATTTTGATTTGTTATTCTGCATAAGCTCATGTATTATCTCTCCTTACCATTTGGTAAAAGTGGGTATATTGCGATGGCGCGCCATTGACTGCTCTAGTTTGTTCATGCGCTGATGTGTCCGGATAATAAGTCACATACCCTTTGGAATATTTTCATGAAACTACACACATGTATAGACCACGACCCAAATCGCGCTCCCTATGCAGCCTATGCTCAATAAATGTAAATCCAAGAATTGTTTACAAGAAAACATTGTTAATGTGACATTTACAGACTATGATAATTTTGCCCTTACGAACATTTTAGTCGTAATAAGTTTAATGAAACGGCCCCCTGTTCTATACCAGATCATCGTTTGATTCAAACATAATTGCTTCATAAACGTGATGGAATATATGTATAACATATATGTGAATACTGCCTCATTACTGTATCCCATACGGCACATGGAGAGGCAAAGTCAGCCATCTTTGTATGTTCCCGCCATCAGCCAGTTTTACCTGTTCTGCCATTTGCCAAATAACTCAAAATGTGAAATAGAACATATGATATAATTTAGTTAATCAAATGTAGAAAAGGCAGGAGAACGAACTCCTATCAATTAGATTACACCAAAATGCTACCTCAAACTGTATTTTATCCCGTCAACACAGTGCGTTTGTGCCGTGAAACACGGTGCCGTGAAACATTTTGGATATCCAGTCAATACAATTTTTGCATTTTACAGCCATTTGTAGGTGTTGACGGGATAAATAGAATAGTAGATTAGTGCCGTGAATGGGAAAAAATACCTGGCGCGGCACGGAAACGGGATGTGCTCGGCAGAGCCTTGCCCATCCCGTTTCCTGAGCCTTGCCAGATATTTATTCCCATTCACGGCACTAACCTACTATTCTCTATCTATTTTCCTTATTTATGAACCAAAATATATGTTGTGACCACTCATTTGAACCGTCTCGGCGAGACGGTTCAAATGAGTGGTCACAACATATACTTCTGATGAGAAATAAAGAAATTATTGAGCCTTGCCGGATATTTTTTCCCATTCACGGCACTAACCTACTATTCTCTATAAGTCAAACTGCTTATAACTCAAATTCTTGGTCCCAAGTACATGTTTCCTGTATATTAATTCTTCGTTAAATTCGTTTAAATTTTTTATTTTCTTTTCGGCTCACTGATTATCTCCCATTTTGGACTTCGTAATTTGGAAAAGTTGGTATATTGTTGATCGCACGCCATTGGCTTTTCTCAATAATTGTCAATAATATAATGCGACATAATAGTATCGACAATATGCGTTGAAAGTGAACAGCTTAGCAAAAACAAATATAAGTAGGTTTGTATTGTATTTGTGACAGTTGCACATATGAATCGCCTGATAAATATTTGTTTTTGGTCAAAATTTACTTTTATAATACTGAAAAATAACCAGCGTTACTAACTAGTTAGTTGGTGAAGTGTTTCCTAAGTTATTAAGAAATAAAATGTGTTACCGTACTAATGTATACACCTACTCACATAAGCAAACATGTATATGAACTACTGCTATATCCACTCACGCCTATCTGGGTAAGTGGATAATAATTACTATATTATTAAATCATTATTAGATTCACAACAAAAATTAAGTTTTAGGCCACATAAAATTAATTTATTGATTATCATCCCTGCCCGCCCGTGATCAATTATTCTGCCATCATTTTCTGCTCTGCTAGTTTTGTTTTCTGCAGTAAAATTTCACAATTTTATATCTATGTTATGACGCTTTGTGGAATTTACCGATCAAAACGATGACAAATCAGATAGTGAAACACATCAATCAGATAGTGAAACACAATCAGATAGTGAAACACAATCAGATAGTGAAACACAATCAGATAGTGAAACACAATCAGTTGAGGAAGATGCGTTCCAGATCCTAATGTCAGCTTGCAACACAGCAAATCATTTACCGAATGTTGCAAGAAAGTAGATACATGGCTAGCAACACTTCAATATGACAATGATATTACAAAACTGATATTACAAATCTAGCCCTTAATTTTCTCTTCCTGGTATTGCCTGAAAATAAAAAAATAAAAACCTCCAACCCGCCCCATTTTTTCACAAAATTCGGATGATAATCAATAAATTTATTTTATGTGGCCTTAATGTGTACACATATTTTGTATGTTCGAGAATCAGTATGGATCCTGAAACACCACGGAAAACATTTAATGACTCCATACACATGTGGAAGAGTCGCCACCGAAAAAACGACGTCAAACAACACCATCCAGGCGGAAAATGTTCATGAACTTGTTTAGTGAAACGAAGAACACAGGATAATCCGTAAACAAGTTCAATGATTGTCTCAAAGAGAGTGGAACAGCATTCAAAAGAAGATTTGATCTCTGTGCTGATATGTAAATATGGCGTATCAACGACATCACAGCTTATTGGGGCAGTCAGACATGTACTCGCCAACTTTCCCAAGCGCACCACATACATACATATAATTGTAAATGTTGGAGAAAGCGAGGAACAATTGACAGAAACAGAGATTAGTCAGTACAGTGCATTGGTGCAAGATGTGGAGGCATTTCAATTATCCGATGAACTGCTGTGGACATGCACTATTAAATACAATGAGGGGTACAACTTGTTTCTAGTTCCTCCAATAAACGAGAGTGTGCAGTGCAGTGGCACAGTGTACTATGAGAACAAGTGTGAAATAACCATATTCACATTATCTATGACGTACTAAAATAATCATTAATGTACTACCCTGCATCATGCTGCAGCATGATGCAGCATCATGCAGATAGCATGATGCAGCATGATGCTGCATGATGTAGCATCATGCAGCGTCATGTTTGAAACTGTATAGCATGATGCAGCATGATGCTGCATGATGTAGCATCATGCAGCGTCATGTTTGAAACTGTTCAATCTTTCAGCATCATGCTGCACGATGCTAAATATGTTAGCATCATGCTGCATCATGCAGGGTCATGGTAATTATTTTTCAGCCTGATGCTAAAAAATCCTGCATGATGCAGGGTCTTGCTACATGATGAATATTGAACCGTCCGTACGTAAAAAGTAATTAGCATGATGCAGGGTTGTGATAATTGTTTTCCAGTATCGAGCTAAAAGGTCCTGCATGATGCAGGGTCTTGCTAAATACCTGTACTATAAGGGTCTTTAATGTACCACCCTGCATCATGCAGCATCATGCAGGGTCTTTAATACACTACCCTGCATCATGCAGCATGATGCAGTGTCATGCAGGGTCAGGTCTTTAATACACTACCCTGCATCATGCTGCATCATGCAGGGTCATCCATGTCAGGTCTTAATGCACTACCCTGCATCATGAAGCATCATGCAGCATCATACAGGGTCGGTTTGTATGCACTACCCTGCATCATGCAGCATCATGCAGGGTCATCCATGTCAGGTCTTTAATGCACTACCCTGCATCATGCAGCATAATGCAGCATCATACAGGGTCGGTTTGTATGCACTACCCTGCATCATGCAGCATCATACAGGGTCGGTTTGTATGCACTACCCTGCATCATGCAGCATCATGCAGGGTCGGGTTTGTATGCAATACCCTGCATGATGCAGCATCATGCAGGGTCAGATCTTTAGTACACCACCCTGCATGATGCTGCATGATGCAGCATTATTCAGGGTTATTAATACACTAACCTGCATGATGCTGCATGATAATGCAGCATGATGTTGCATCATGCAGGGTCTGCTAAATACGTCATAGCCGTATACCATAATGCAACATTCTGACTCCGCCAATCAGAGACGTCGTTACAAGAAAGACAGAATTCCTCATCAACGACATTTTTGTCAACAGGAACGAAATTAATTTAGAGGGCTTTCTCCAAGAAGCCCAAATAATAATGGGCTCTGTTACCAGAGCTATCAGGACGGATGCCTCAGAAGAGGTCAAGTCTGCCTCGTTGACAAGGTTGCAGTCGTTGGCGCGCAATGTCAACAGGATGTCCACTACGTACCCTGCTTGCGAACATTTACTGCCCGAGATACAGGAGGCGATTGGCATTTTGGAAACAATGAAAAGGTATTTTAATTTTAACGTACTTTCTTGGTAGAACTGTCTTGAGCCGTTGAGGGGTGGGGGAGTGGGCCCAAGGACATTAAATGTACTGTTATTGGCACCGGCTAGAGTTACGGGCCCGTAACGCTAGCCGCGGTCGGTGTTACGAAACACCCAAATACACCCAAATACAACTACGTGCAACACATATGTAATTAAAGTCACACCTGAGGTCTCATATATAGGTGAACTAGTTTTGATCATTATTTGTTGCTGATTGTTCATATTAATAAAATGCACATTTTAATTCCGGTATTTTCCACAAATTTACCCATAATTCATGTTCTGTAACACAGAAAGTGTTATACACCATTGCCAATGTTCTTATTATATTTGTGGGTGGGTGGTTGGTCGGGAGCACAAGATGGGTAATTTAACGATCGGTGTTCATCCTTATGTGAATGCCAACTTACATGGTTTGGCCCTCGTGTACGTTATCGGCCTTCTGAATCTGATACTTGAGAGCTAAATCCTGTTATACCCCATTAAAAGTAATAGGATTAGTGCTGATCATGTTACTTTTGGGGTTGGAGCTAAGTGACTTTTGTGTGGAATGGACCTGGCACAAGGTCAGGATATTCTAATTTCAGGGCAGAATATATATTTTTCTGTGAATATTCAGTTCTGATTTTGGGAATTTCCCTCATTATGGACAGGTTAAATATGGGATAGACCCGTTGACCCGGCCTTAACTCATTCGACCCTAGCGCCCTGATAACGTGGCATAATTGCGGTGCTCTGTCTCCCGCGTGCCACTGATAAGCGTCGGCCCAGACTTTATCCCAGTCCCGAGTGCCCCGAATAGGCGGCTCGATAAAGCTAGCTTTCTCTCCCGAGCGCCACGATATTACGTCGGATTTCATAGGTTGCTTTGAAAGTAGCTGGAGACGAATACCGCCTCTCAGCCAATCAGATTTCGTGTTATATACACAGCTGGAAGATTTTCAAAACAAAGAGAAATTGAAATTTACAAATCGATTCACGTGTTTACAAGATATTTAGCGTTGAAATTGACTGAAATTTAGCAATTTATCATGGCAAAACGGCGTATCGGGCTTCAGCAGGTGTTGACCCTTGTTACAGAAGATGATTATGACTCGACAAGTGATGTTAGCATCAACAACGGTAGTGACAATGAATCAGATTCTGATCATAATTCAAAAATTTAAAACAATGATGATCATGTTGATGAAGTTACACCCCCACTGCCAGATGCTAGTCGGTGGATTGTTGATGACCGAACAAATATCCCCAAGTCACCGTTCACCGGCCCCGACCCAGGACCCACTGTAGATTTAGATCCGCACGCCACCGAGTTTGATTTCCTAGAACTGTTCTACCCTGAACATCTTCTTACTACCGTGGTGACACAAACTAATCTCTATGCCGAGCAGCGTCAATCCGAGAAACGGGACACTAATTGGCGGCCCGTGACCTGTGACGAGATAAAGGCCTGGTTCGGTATCCGCGTCTACATGAGTATTTTACAGGTAAATACAATTATCTCCAAAACATACGTGCGTTACAGCAGGACATATTCAAATACTGTAAACAATTATTTCTAAGCTGTGTCATTTGTAATGGGTCCCTTCAATTACATCATCACAATTTTAGTACGTCATCTGACATGTATGGTAATTATTTACAAGTGTTCATTACAATATAGACAGTACCATCATTAGTACCTGTATACTGCATGTATGTAGGTTATACATTTTGTAAATGATTCAGCTCTGAATCTTGTTTGTGTAGAAACATAAACTTAATATTATATAGGTGAAATGTAGTGACCGTACACAAAGCTACGACAAACAAATATTTTGCAACCGTTTAAATATTTTTCATTTTATATTCCAGCTTCCACAGACGGCCATGTACTGGTCTACAGATAGTTTGTTCGGGAACCTGCATGTAAGAAAGGTGATGACGAGAGATCGGTTCGATAAGATTCAACAGTATTTCCATGTGAATGATAGTAAACGCAACCCCGCAAAAGGCCAACCGGGACATGACAAACTTCATCATGTGCGGCCCATCATTGATGAAGTGCTAGACCAGTGCCTTCGCCGTTACAACCCCCACCAGGACACAAGCATTGATGAAGCCATGGTAACGTTTCGCGGGCGACTTTCCTTTCGGCAATATTTACCAGCTAAACCTGCGAAATATGGAATAAAGGTGTGGATGAGGGCTGATCCAGAAAATGGATACACCAATCAGTTCCAGGTGTATACAGGAAGAGAGCAGGGAAAGGCAGAAGTTGGTCTGGCATCCCGTGTTGTGCAGGACATGACACGCCTAATTTGGACGAAAAACCATGTAGTGAATATGGACAATTTCTTCACAGGCCCAGCACTACTGGAAACACTGTTGAAGAATGGGACCTATGCCCGCGGCACAGTACGTCAAAATCGTAAAGGACTGCCCGCCCAGCTTCGACCGAAAGAAGTCAAAGAATTGGGCCAGTTCAAAACGGCACAGAAGGGGGAGATGATCGCATGCGTCTGGAAAGAGAAAAAGCCTGTGTACGTGCTGTCAACGGCCGAGAATCCAGCACGTATCGACAGTACTGTCAATCGCAAATCACGGAATGGCGACATCCGCGAAATACGTGCGCCAAGTATAATCCCCGCATATAATAGCTATATGAACGGGGTCGACCATGCGGATCAGCTGCGTACCGAATACTGCACATACCTATCAACGCGAAAATGGTGGCGTTACCTGTTCTGGTTTGTGTTTGACGTTGCAGTCACAAATGGATTCATCATGATGAAGGAGTCAGTGAACCACCAACGCCATACAAAAACTGGCAAGCCGAAAAAGCTGACAATGATAGAGTACCGGATGGGGCTTTCGAAGCTGCTAATAGGCGACTTTGTCGAGAATGAGCGTGCAGCGCTTACGACAGTTAGTACGGGACACTTCCCAAAATTAGCGGAGAAACGGGGACGCTGTAAACAATGCAGTAAGCGGAAACAACGACATGAAGTTCGAAACACGTGTCAGCAGTGTCAAGTACATCTTTGTATTTCATGCTTCACAGCTTGGCACCATGACTTGTTGAAAAACAAGTAAAAATGTTCTTTCCTTGGTACCAGAGAGTGTTATTCATGTCCGTCTGAATGTGTGATGCTATAAAAAATATTCCACCATCCATAGTCGACTGTTCTTGTATGTGTTATGACGTACATATAAATTCATTATAGAGGATGTGTTAATTATTTGTGATTGGATTATAAAAATATGAGCAAGCCGTCAGTATTTTTAGCAGGTAAGTGATCCTTATTATTGCACGGTGACACAATCTGTAGAGTTAGAAAACATAAATATGTAGATTTTCCGTTCGAAAACAAATCTAACCTCACATTACTTTAGTCCACTTTCAATTGATTGATGAATACTTTCCCAATGTACATAATATGTCATTTGCTTCCTAATTTCTCCGCAGAATTATATTATGTCACTCATTTGAACCATCACAGCTCAACGATTCAAATTACAGGCTATAACATATACATGTATTGAAACATGAAATATTATATGGCTGTCATTTGAACTGTCAATAGATAGTTCAAGCGAGAATCAGCAATATTCTATTGTGCAGAAATTATCGGCGCTGATTTAAAAAAAAACAAGTGTCACTCTGCAGATGCATGCACAATTATGGTTATAATGTGTGTGTTGCCTATTATTTCTCCATAACCGCTGTTTGAACATTTAATTTAGAAGCAGCCCATATGCATAATTCCAAGGAAATTACTACTTATATGTGCATATACATCGGTTTTATGGAGAAATAGAACATATAGTTGCTGCTTATCTGGGATGTTGCTGTCATAATTAAACATTGTTTGTAGCAAAATGTATATAAAAGTTAAAATTATTTTCAAATCTAATTATTGATGAATTTCTATGTATAATGTTAATAATGTGCATATACATCGGTTTTATGGAGAAATAGAACATATAGTTTCTGCTTTTCTGGGATGTTTCTGCCGTAATTACACATTGTTTGTAGCAAAATGTATATAAAAGTTAAAATCATTTTAAAATCTAATTGTAATTACACATTGTTTGTAGCAAAATGTATATAAAAGTTAAAATCATTTTAAAATGTAATTGTTGATGAATTTCTATGTATATTGTTAATAATGTACAGCAATTGTTAGCTGTTTATACAATACACCCCTGATCCCACATTCAGTCTAGAATCATATTTCCAATATGTCCCAGGGAGACAGGTCTGATAAGCCCAGCACTGCTGCTAGGAGATAGCCAGGAGATTACCTGTAGGGCTGAACTGGCTGGCCATGGTTAGGGTCGAATGAGTTAAATGACCATATATGTTGATAGGCCGTTAAGCACCAATAATCAATCAATCAATCTTATTATATTTGGTACGAAACTATTTGAGGCCGAAGTTTCCTATATGAAATTCTCCACACCGGAGGTACACTTAGTTACAATATAGTACAGAACAAAAACGTTTATGAAGCCGCTGGTTTATCAAAGATTATTCTCTTTTGGGCTAGCCTTAGTGGTCCAAAGAGTAAGTCAGATAGCTTGGAAATGATCAAGCTAAGAAAACAACAGTTTTGAAAATTAGTCCGGTATTTATGAAATTATAAAAAATTCCCCTATGTTAAATCCCCATAGCCATCTTCACAGATGTCTATGTGGCTTTAACATGGGGAAATTGTTTTTTCGTAATGCATGTAATATCAATATTGGACCAAATTTCACGAAATAAAATGAAGACATTCTTAAATTTTGCTATAATTTAATATTATCGACAAACTATTGTTTTTGCATTGTTTATAATATATGGTCGTAAAATTTGCACAGGTTTTGTGAAACAGACAGTAAGTAACTGGAACGGACTGAGCCAGTCGTCACAAGCTGAATTTTCAGACTAGTCCATTTATGAAAAGGGGGTGTTTTGTTCTAAAAAGTATTAAATTACATGAAAACAGTGCAGATCCTGTTACGAGCCGTCTCATCTGGATCTGCACTGTTTGCAAACCCCGCTATAGCAGGTTGTCGGGTTCAAATGATTTCTAATTCAGGGGTGGGAATTTTCAGGATATATCCTGAAATCACGATTTCAGGTTCCTGATAATAACAGAAAAATACTAATGTTTCAACATGGGAAGCACACTTTTACTCATATGTGGGTGTAAAAATATAATTGTTTAGCCATTTTCAGGATTTGGCATGTGGAACCGTTCCCACCCGAAACTCATTCCGTTCCATATTCCCACATATGATTTTACTGTTGCAAGTAAAATGATAATTTCTATATTTATCTTGTAACTTGTTATGCATTGACCAAATACAGGCCGACTGACAAACAAACGAGACATGCCATGTGATTTTGTAACTGAGAACATGTGCGATGATATCGCATGAAATGTATTTACAGAGACTGTGATATTTTCTGTAAATGACGTCGAAAGATGACTTATTTTTATAGAAATTGCGGAACAGTATTTCATGACATGACTGCCGTGTGAACTACATCCCATTGGTGTGAAATTCTCTTTTTTCAGCTGGTTTCCTCTTTTAATAAAACGGCCCAACAAATCATACTTTTGTCGAGGGGGTGAATAGGTTTCCTATTTTCACCAATTGTCTCTTTTCTCACAATATGCTGCCCACACCCCGAGTCATTCAGTTTCCAACAAAGGCTGGTGATTGTTCTAATTATAGAAAATAGTAGGTTAGTACCGTGGAAATGGAAACAAATATCTGGCAAGGCTTAGGAAATGGGATGGGCGATGCTCTGCCCGTTTCCGTGCCGCGCCAGTTATTTTTTCCCATTCACGGCACTAACCTACTATTCTATTTATCCCGTCAACACCTACAAATAGCTATAAATGCAAACAAATAACCCCAGCCACAGCACATATTCATACGCAGTGATTGGGTCGTATTAACCGGATATCAAAAATGTTTCACGGCACCGTGTTTCATGGCACATACGCACTGTGTCGACGGGATAAATTACATAACTCTGCTTAAAAAATAGTGTTTGTCTATTTGATCAGATTTACAGAGTTTAAATAGGATGTGAATTCACATTCTGTAACTATGTACACTGGTTACACTACACCAAGTTGTACCTTCCAGGTGTTCTGTTTTGACAAGTGTGCTGTACATGCTGTTTATATGAGCAATAAAAGGTGAGGGCCCTAGCGCAGTTGGTATAACTTGTGGCCCAAACCTTGTGTACATTGCAAACAATAAACTATGTTTAAACAAAGAGAAATAACTAACATGGAAGTGAAAATGCATATTTGTGGCTGTGAGAAATGGGACTTATGGGTTTCGCGACAATTATGATCCAGATCAGCTTGCACATCCACGCAGTCTGATCAGGTCCTACATTGTTCGCCATTCAGTCAGTAAATCACCCATTATGCTTCTAACAGGCAATATAAACCATACTCACAATATAGGAGTGTGCTATTTGATCGGAGCTACACTGGTCACAAATCCCATAAGCCCCATTTCTCCAGTCACTGCCACATTTAAGTGATGTGTGGCTGTGACTGGATAAATGGGTATTATGTCATTTGTGATCAGTGTAGCTCCTGATCAAATGGCACACTCCTGTAGCCTGTAAGTGATCTATATTGCTTGATAGAGGCTAGAAACAAAATTGCTACCTCGCTGCGATACTCTCCCCTTGAGATACCCATATTGTAGGCAACTCTTGTAGCTAGATAGAGGCATGCTGGGTGTTTCATTGCTGGAATGGCGAACAGTGCAGATCCTGATGAGACTGTGCAGATGCACAGGCTCATCTGGATCTACACTTGTTGCCAAACCCATAAGCCCAATTTCTTCAGTGACAACCACAATTTATCACCACATGAGGGATGGTCCGTGGCCTAGGGGATATGATATTGGACGTCAATACTGTAGCTGCGAGTTCAATCCTCGGCCTAGGCGTGACAAATAGTTACATAGTATTTCCATCCCACGGGTGTGTCGGAGATACTTTTAAGCTATGGTCCTGACTCTATATGTGGCTGTGACTGGAGAAATGGAGCTAATGGGTTTTGCGACCAGTGTAGATCCAGATCAGCCTGTGCATCAATGAAACACCCGTCATGCTTCCAAGAAGAAACATAGACCGCTATGAGGCTACAGGAGTGAGCTATTTGATCAGCAGCTACACTGGTCACAAATCATACAAGCCCTGTTTCTCCAGTCACTGCCACATATGAGTCACGCCATGCAATTTTGTACCTAAGAACATCTCATTAAAAATATTTACAAAATCTATGATATTTTTCGTAAATAACATCGAAAGATGACAAAAGTTTTCATAGCAAATGCGGAATCATTTACGGAAAATATCTAATTTTCTGTAAATATATTTCATGAACAATCGTACATGTTCTTAGGGGACAAAATCGCATGGCGTGTCTTATATGACCTTAATTTTTGCTGGGACGTTAAACCCTTTCACTTTCACTCTATCACGACAGGTGCCGTGTGAGGGGCCCCTGGTCTGGATTATACTGCTAGTGCTGGTTCAGGGGTTTTGTGGAATGGCCCTCGGCGTTCTCATCTCGGCCATGTGCACGGAGGAAACGTCCGCCATCCAGGTCGCGCTCGGGTCTAACTTTCCTTTTCTCTTAATCAGTGGTGAGTTAGTGTGTCTGACGTACCGTATTTATTCTAATAAACGCCCCCAGTGCTAAAAAGTTGTACGGATCAAAACATGGAAAATAGGATCAAGATATGTTATTTTCAAATACAAAAGCTTTTGTATGTGAAAATAGCAGATTTGGAATGCAAATATGGGAGGGGGCTACTATTAAAACAAATACGGTATATGAGGGGTGATCAAACATCCGTCATCCAAGGGGGCACTATGGTCTTACTTCCTTTCAGTGGATGAAGGGAGGTCGTCGAGCGATATATCACGCCCCCCAAAATGTTTTAAATATTTCGATCTCTTTGCAATACTGGACGATTCGGGCGTGGCCTAATATGTCTCGACCAATCAGAAGCTAGGGATTTTGGAGGGAACATTTGAATTGAACAATCAGAAGCGAGCAAATTGTGACGTCATATTTGGGGGAAAAAGCATCACTGCATGCTCGCTCGTCATAAAGACATAGGCCATCGACCAACAGCACAGCATTAACTGATGCACGCCTGATTAAGGAGACCCGTCTCAAATACTGCACAATCGTCAGCACTGCATACTCGCTCGCCGTATAGTCAACCAATATGACAATGCTATCTATCTTAACGTACCCAATGTACACCGTTGGCGACAGTTGCACGCCTGATTAAGGAGACCTCTCTCAAATACTTCACAGTCGTTTTATCTCCGCCATTTGCTTTTTGTACCCATATGACGTCACAACTCGTGCTCAGCTGAGCATTGGTCGATTCAAAATTTCCCGCAAAAAATAATAAATATAACAAATAAAAAGTATAGCTGCAGGCGAGGCAGACCGACACGCGGTTGAGCATAAACATGTTTGTAGCCCGAATGCGAGTCTAAAAAGTAGACAAATCGAACGTGCATTAACAGGACAGCTAAGCGTTGCATCAATAGCTGCATGCTGACTATATTGTGCTTCATATGTGGTTGCTGTGGATGAAGGGATGGAGGTCGTCGAGCGAGATCTCACGATCCAAAATTTAAATATTCTGATTCATTTACAATATTTGGCAACTTTCGATCCGATCAAACCGTCTCGACCAATCAGAAGCCAGGGATTTTGGCGGGAGCATTTGAATTGACCAATCAGAAGCGAGTATGTTGGGACGTCACGAAAACGCAGGGATTGTTTTTACTCTCTCAGAGTTCCCTGCGCTTTCGACCAATCAGAAGCCAGGGATTTGGCGGGAAATTTGAATTGACCAATCAGAAGCTAGTACGGTTTGACATGCAAGCGAGGCAGACCGACAGGCGGTTGAGCATAAACATGGTTGTAGTCCGAATGCGAGTCTAAAAATAGACGAATTGAACGTGCAGTAACAGGAAAGCTAAGCGTTGCATCATTGTGCTTCATAATGTATGTGGTTGCTTTATGTGTGGATGAAGGGAGGTCGTCGAGCGATATATCAAACCCCCGAAACTTTTTAAATATTCTTATCTCTTTACAATACTGGGCGATTGGGGCGTGGCCTAATATATCTCGACCAATCAGAAGCCAGGGATTTGGGCGGGAATTTTGAATCAACCAATCAGAAGCGAGTAAATTTTCATTTCTCTAAAACGTAGTGAGCGTTTTTTTCCTAAAAGCCCTCACTACGTTACTGGCTCGTAACATGTATAATACAAGATAGCTATGAGATTAACAATGTTTTATTTCAAACAAGCAGGTAAACAATCTACTCAGTTCGTTCGTATCAATTCATTGATCATTCACTTCAGTACAGCAGCAGCACTAGTCTTCTTCAACATCGCTACCTCGAACCTATTTTGTTTCGGCAACCGGAGTGCCACGACCCGGACACGTATGCATGTGCGATTCGTGGCATTTCGATTAGACCGAATTACGGATAAGTCAGCCGCATTGTTGCATCGGTTCACGCAAAGGGAAAGTGTCCAAGTGCCTTGAGAAGAATGTTTGGCGCACCGTTCACGTCTCGATGAGTTGCATAACCACATTCCTTACAATTAAACGTTTCATTAGATCCCAACGTGTTGTTTTTCATTCCACACTTGACACAAGTCATGGAAGTATAACTTTCGTCTTGAACTATCACGTTGCAGTCCGATTCGGCGGCGCGGTGAAGTAGCCGTTCCCTGAAAGCGTAATGCCGCCAGCACAGAAGATCGCGATTTGCCTTCTTGTTCAAATGTTTGGGTTTGTCCTTCCTGGCGATCCGGGAAACATATCGATAGTCCTTTACAAGTTCAGAAGAGAGCTTGAGATGGATGTCGTCGACGAACGTCTTCAGTTTCAAGTGCAACAAAGAAAATTTGGGAAATTTCTTTATTTTTGTTCCTCTTGTTAAAGGTACATGCCCACCCAGTAGGTTATACTATAGGGAGACCGATAGTTTTGTATATTCTGTAGATATGACATTTTCGGGCAAATTAAAAATTCATTCACCATTACCCCACGTATTGATTGGCATTATTATACATTTTATATCGGACATAAATTTCCACCGTGTTTCCTTAAAATGTTAATCGGCATTGCTATTTATTTTCTGTATTTATTTGTTGATGCGCAATGCTCATACTTTATAATCTGGCGAAACTATTATTTTTGCAGGCAGGTGACGCATTTAGTTAGTTAATAAAAAAAAATATCATGCCACATTTGCATATTAAATAGCCTGATACCACCGCGCGTCACTATCAAAACTAAATATTACTGAATGATTATATCTGTATAGAGGGCACTTATAATTTTTGGAAGTGGTGGAATAGTGACACAATTATACACTTATTTAATTCCTATAAAGAACGTTTTGTGCGTACAGAGTGTACATTTAAAGGAGCATACTACGATGTATATGTATATGCAATGCGTTTCCAATATAGACACTTGTTGAATTTATGGTAACCATAGTAATGCGACTGCAGAAAAACTAGCTCTTACAATGCTAGTTATTTGTCAGTATTATAAATATTAAATATATTATATAAAGATACAAAGATACTAATATACTAACTATTTTTACCGATGTGTTTCGTCGCGTTCTGACCACATCTGAAACGCAGTTCCTTTTAACCTATTATAGTCGGAATACACCTTTACGGGTATGAATTTTTTATATTTCTCCTTGAAAGTATTAGTTATGAGTACACAACTCTAATTACATTTCATTACACTGCATTACATAATAGTTATGACGGAGTAGTCTTTCCAAATGTGCGTTTGAAGCGTTCTTTGTTTACTTGCTACTTCGTGGAGTGTGACATAAACAAATTGCTAATACGCACATTATTAGGTGAGTTTATGGTAATATTTATGAGTCATATTGTAGAATTGTATCCTATGTTAGTGCACGAAGTGTAAATCAAGGTGCATCATCACGTGGTTACAACAGCAATAACAATGGCTGAAAGTGTTGAAAGCTGAATCCACGCCACAATAGGTATTATTTGATATTTTTCCTAATATGCCCGGATTTTGATGAAATTCAGCGCAGCAAACGCGTCTTCATGAGCTGTATTTGGTGGTCTCGGGAGTTCGGCACATACTTATGTCGGTAGATACGGAAATCGATTCTTCGCAAAAACGACAGAAGTGTGTGTCAAAGTACAGAGACCACCAAATGCAGCTTAACAATACGCGTTTGATGCGCCATATTTCATAAAAATCCGTTGCATAATACGGACAAAATAAAATAATACGTACTTTGAATCGGAGGGATTCTGTAAGTTTCAGTACTTGTTGTTGTAATTGTAACCACGTGATATTACATCTTGTAAATGCTATTACGCACATGTATACTGTATAGCGTGGTGTAGCGATATAGTGCAACTCGTTGCCTATAAAGCGGAAAACGTGCATCTATGGAAGTATATGTCCTACGAGACGGTTCAAATGGTGGTCACGACATATACTTCTGAGCACATACAAAGAAAACATTTAGGATTTTCCACAAATGACTTCAACATGAAATGGGTTAAGGAGGGTCATTATTCACACATGGCAGATACATGACACTTGTGTTGAATATAGATCGTTATCGGACTACACGAGTGTGCTATTTGATCAGGTGCTACACTGTTCATAAACCCCAATTGCCCCAGCAACTGCCACGCATGTTGTGACTGGAGAGTTGATTGACCGATATACGAGGTAGAGGGCCCCAGCAACCGCCACGCATGTTGTGACTGGAGAGTTGATTGACCGATATACGAGGTAGACGGCCCCAGCAACCGCCACGCATGTTGTTACTGGAGAGTTGATTGACCGATATACGAGGTAGAGGGCCCCAGCAACCACCACGCATGTTGTGACTGGAGAGTTGATTGACCGATATACGATGTAGAGGGCCCCAGCAACCGCCACGCATGTTGTGACTGGAGAGTTGATTGACCGATATACGAGGTAGAGGTGTACCGCTTTGAGCTGGCGCGTTATTATTGTAAATATTATTGTAAACACGTGCTATTTTTTAAATAGTTTACGTCATATGTTGTAGACATGGTATTTGTATACCAGCGCAAACGCATTAACATTCGATATAATTGCTAATAATAGTAACATCGTTTAGTGCTCTAGTGGGTAGATCTGCTGTTTGGTGATCGGACGGTCGTGAGTTCGAATCCTGCCAAAGGCATACATTTTTCTCTCGCTTTTACTATTTTGGCGCCAGAGGTAACGCACACATCCCGAAGCAGTCGTGCATTTACTTTTACACAACATTATAAAACACTTCACTTTGAACCTAATCATTGTGAAATGCATTCTGCACATCCGACCCTGCATAATGCTGCATGATGCTGCATGATGCAGGATAGTGCATACAAATGCTAAGGAAACTTTCAATGTTCTCCGTTTGGAATAACTCCGCAAGTGAAGTAACATTGAAGTGTTTGCGTCGAATATTGGCAAAGTCGATACAGTCCAGTAGGATGTGATGCATGGTAAATGCGCAGTGGCATGGAATACACCATGGACGCGGCTCACCTTTGAGCATTACGAATGCGTGAGTCGTGTATGTCCAATGCCCAATCGACTAAGGACAACTTCATCCCGGCGTACATGTCTGTAGCCAGGAGTCCATTCGACCACAGTCCGTTTCACAGCATGAAGTTTGTTATCTGTGAGCAGATCCCACCGGGTATGCATTGTATCATAGATGAATGAGTTGATGGATGATTTAAAATCATGATAGCAAACAGAAAAATTAGAAGTCGGTAGCTCCAGGGCGGTTTTGGCACAACTATCTGCCCTGTCATTGCCTCAATACCAGTATGACTGGGGAGCCAACAAAACATAATGTCCTTGCCAGACGGAAGTAAAGGATGGTGTAGCTCGGTGATGTGGATGCTCAAGCTTCATGTTGTACAAAGCTTGTAGTGATGATAGCGAGTCGGAAATAAAATGAATTGCTTTCTCCAATGTACTTTCGCAAAATCAAGAGCAAGCAAACTAGCCCTCAATTCCGCAGAAAATATCGAATATTTATTTAGGAGTCTGACGATTGAAGCAGCTACCCGGTCCCCGTCCTTATGGCCATCTGTGAAAAGCAGAGTGTATGTCTTGTACCTGTCTTTAACTTCAAGAAAAGTGACTTAAACATGGATGGATCAGTTGTTGCTTTCGTGTGCTGACTAAGATCGAAGATCACATTGGGCTGCTTCAACTGCCACGGTATGTGGAGTATCTGGGACAGCGTATTTGGCAATGTGATCCATATCTAAGCCATCATCATGTATTAAAGAATCCATTCTCTTGCCGAATGATGGCTTGAACCTTGGTTTCTTATGGAATGCAGCATATGTAGTTCGGTGAAAGACAGCGTTATAAGCGGGATTATACGGATTGGCATGTAGTTTAGTGGCGTATTGCAAATTTATTCCAATTAGGTTAGCATAGGAAATACAGGAAAGTATGCTGTATAATTATGTTGGGTGTAAAAAAAACTAAAGAATGATTAATGTATATTATATTATTAAATTGTAACAGGCTACTTTAAAATCCAAAATCATTGAATACAAAAGAATGTAACGCTTACCCAATTGCAAAATAGAGTCTATAAATGTAGACAGACAGTTTGATCTATGCCACTGCCTATTGATTTTCATTCATGAGTTTTAGGTAATTAATAGATGATATTTGAAAAGCACCTTTAAAATGGCACAGATACTAATACATCGTTACAGTATTATACAAGTCGACAAGATAGTATTATTGATGTTGAAGTTTGCCGAATAGTTTACATAAAATATTTCCATTTTTTCCTCATATATTGTCGCTTCTGCTTGCAGAAAGCGTGATATAGCCGGCACTTTGGCCCGCATGCCTCCATTCGTCCGTCTGGGTTTTGAGTTAAAGTTGTTATTAAAATAATATCCACCCCGTGGTGGGTGCGACATGCTGTTCACAGTCATCTTGTATGTTTCAATACTAATGTTAATTTGTAACACCATTCCCTTTTTATTATACTTTACTCAAATAGTCACGTAGAATGCTAAATAATTAATATGAATAATTGTATGAATGTATAGCAATTACTCATGGAATGTACTTTCCTTAATACATTAATAAGATGTAAGTCGCTCCGCCAAAACAGGTTAATGTCGCATAGATTATTGTAACACATGTGTTTCCGTATTCAATGACAGACTGTTGGCGCTAAAAGATGCTATGTTTTAGTAACCTGTTCTGGTTCTCTAAAGCAGGGATCTGATTACAATGATATACATTCTAAAACCAGTTAACTTTATATAGCTTGTTCTCGCATTCTATTTCACAGCACGTTCCTTTCAGTTTCTTGGAACCAGAACTAGTTATTGAAAGTTAACCTATTTTGGAATTTCCATTTAGACATTTATTGGACAATTTTGTTATGCCAGAACCAGCTATACGTTTGCTTATCTCATCATACGCAAATAAAGCAAGCAACACCAATAAAACATAGTTGGTATATGCATATTACTTATTACTTTAGTTTTAAATGAAAACAACCGACATCCATCTATTTCCTGATGTCTTAAAACTTTAACCTCATTTTTCTCGAAAGTTGAAAATATGGCACTAACCCCACGTATATAGCAAAGTGTACTTTGAGGGAGTAATCATTTATCTTTCCCGAAATACATGTTTCATATAGAACTAACGACTGCATATATTTGATGATTAAAAGTATGCAGAATTATTATACTGAATGTATTACATTATCACAGCCAAAATGGCTGTGATAAAGTCATAAATTCAGTATAATAAAAAATAATAAATTGATCCTTAAATTGAATATTTCTCCGTCAAAGTTTACTTAACAAGATAAGTTTACTTTGCAATTTTGATGAAATCGGCTACTGGTCATGACATGTGTACGTGAATGGAGAAACTACTGTCTGTTCCACGTTTTGCTGCCGACAAACTTTTGGCTAAAAAACGCATGAAGTCAAAAATAATATTTAAATGCAAGTACTTTTTCATTAATAACAAAAAAGTCACCCTCCCCAATTTTGTTTGTTTATACAATTCCATCAAATATTGATTTTATTGCGAACAAAATATTTTCCTATGAGAATTTAACAAATCCATATTTGATTAAATTAAATTAATCAAATAACTTTTTTGGGGGAGGGTGACGTTTTTGTTATTGATGAAAAGGTACCTACATTTAAATATTTTATATATAATGCGTGTAATAGCCATAAGTTCGTCGGCAGCAAAACATGGAGCAGACAGTATATGTTTCGGATTTATTGCGAATCGGCGCCGTCTGACCAGGGTCTGCACTGCTCGCCATTCAGTCCGTGACACATCAGCCATCCTCATAATACAGTATTTACATCTCTACTCGGCTGCGTGGCCGAGGGGTAACACCGTCCGACTGCCACGTTGGCGACCCTGGTTCGATTCAGGGTTCAGTTCCTGAGCGTCAGTATTTCTGAGATACTCCGAGATACTTTGTATTTCCTGATCTACTAGTCCTTTCGGATGGGGACTTTAAACGGCGGTCCCGTGTATCAGATTTGAAGGAGAGTCTGAGCACGTTAAAGAACCAGAGGGGACTATTCTAATAAGAGCTAGGCCCCCTGGGGCTGGTTTCCTCTGTATCCACCTCCTTCCTTTCTCCCTTTCTTGGGAGACGACATGCAAGGTCATCGAGCCAGTGCCATTGTTAAATCCAAGAATTTACATTTTTACTACTCGCCTGCTAAAGTGCGCTGTTATATGTGGCTGTTATGTGTGGCTGTTATATGTGGCTGTTATGTGTGGCTGTTATGTGTGGATGAAACTGGAGAAATGGAGCTTATGGATTATGCGACCAGTGTAGATCCAGACCAGACTGTGCATCAGCAGATCAAGATCTGCACTGTTCGCCATTACATCAATGAAGCACCCGTCGTGTTTCTAACATGCAATATAGATCGATATCCGGCTACAGGAGTGTGCTATTTGATCAGGATCTCCACTGGTCACAAATCCCATAAGCCTCATTTCTCCAGTCACATCTACATATCAGGACCTAAACTCAACACAATGTTATAAGCCCAATGTATCCAGCCACAGCTGATTCAATGTCCGTACAACAACAAGGCCATATACAGACGAGTCCGCAACCGTTGAACGAAATAATTTCCATGCCTACCCCACCCCATCCTCCTATTATTAGACGAACAAGGCATCGTATGGATATTGGGGTGGAGTAAATAATTTATATAACGGTTGTCCCCCTGTACAGCCAATAATCAGCTCACATAAACTCGTGAATTGTCTTCTCGTACAGACGGATGCACCAAATTATTTTGCCACGCCATTGGGGGAATAATCTGGCATAGTTACAGGCAGTTCAGTAAACACACTACAGTGGAACCTCTCTAAACCGGACACCCTGGGAGGTCCCCAGGGTGTCCGGCTTAGAGAGGTTTCACTGTAAATCAGGCATTTGATCATTCTGAGCCGTAGTTGTGTGATATGCGATCACGAACAGACTGTATCACCGGAGATAAATGACTGCGAAACTCATCAACAATAAGATCTCATGTGTTTTATTGGTGTCCGGTTTCGAAGGATTCCGCCCTATAATTGATGTATAGACGGGCACATTGCATTTGTTAAGCCTTTCAGTCCTAAATAACTGAAATTGACTCCGATAATTATGTTGCATTAAAGGTACATGCCCACTCAGTAGGCACAAAATGTTCTTATAGGAATTAAATAAGTGTATAATTGTGTTACTATTCCACCAGTTCTAAGAATTACAAGTGCCCGCTATACAGATATAATCATTTAGTAATATTTATTTTACTGATAGTGACTCGCGGTGGTATCCGACTATTTGCATATGCAAAAGAGGCATGATATTTTTAATTGTGTCACCTGAAAAAAATAATATTTTCGACAGATTATAAAGTATGATCATTGCACCTTAACATTTTAAGGAAACACGGTTATAGCCCCTGATATCAGTGTGAAAATTTACGTGGGGTAATGGTGAATGAATATTTACTTTGCCAGAAAATGTATCAGATGATGTCGCTGATATAAAGAACATTTGATATAAGGTTGTTTTTTCCTAACCAATGTGAAGCTTTCGTTACGAGCCGGCACACCTGGATTTACACTGTTTGCAAACACTGCTAAAGATGAATGTAGTGTTTAATATTATCCCTCACTACGTGGGTGACGAAAATTGTCGTCTACTGTTTTTCATTTTTTGACTTAATTCTTAACAAACAAAACCCTGTTTTGACAGCACATGAGAATCGTCTCCAGTGGAGACGATTCTCATGCGCTGCCAAAACAGGTTTTTATCGAGAATTATTGAAAATAAAACATTTCCAGCAGACGACAATATTTAATTCAGCATAGTAAGGCTTAAACGGTTAAATGATACAGTCGAGAAGTCTCATGATTTCATTTTGGCTGGTTTTATTTATTCCATGTGAATCATGGGTAACAAACCGTACATGTAACTAGCATTGTGTACGCCATGACGAGCAAATGCTATGCTGAACATGGTTGCTGTGTGTGTCAAGCTTGGCAAATCGCATGCAGTGTCGTCAAAATCACAGGTGACTAAATGTATGAATAGTCAATGGTTAAAATGTCCCCGATATTTCTTAGAAAGCAGCAGAAAAAATTGCCATGAAACGCGAAAATAATAAAAAAATGCCATGAAAAGCTAAAATGGCAATTTTTATATTCAATGCATTTCTGGATTTAAATTAATTACAGAAATGTTAACCATTTATCATTTTTGTGGTCAAAACGGGGGATTTGATAGACACAATGCGGCATACTACATCAGTGAAGGCTGCATACCTTCAAATAACACAGTTACCCTCCACAACCGTTGTGGCTGCAGTAAACACTGACTCAAATTGTATGTAAGCTGAACCAAATATGTATTTGGTTCTAGAACGTTTTCACAACCATCCGTATC
Organism: Conchocele bisecta; assembly: GCA_029237695.1. Lineage (NCBI taxonomy): Eukaryota > Metazoa > Mollusca > Bivalvia > Lucinida > Thyasiridae > Conchocele > Conchocele bisecta. The sequence goes on along the minus strand of CM055266.1, from coordinate 11,760,398 downwards.
CCTGTGAGAGGGATAACTCGATTAACACTGATAGTCGTAGTACAAGCTGTGCTCGATTCACGTCCACGTGCCGGATAAAGCGACCGTCGCCTCGGAACGTTCGGCTATCTAGTTGTGGCGGCCCTTGAGTATATACAGGGCAACGTGGAGACATACTTGAGCAATTTCCTAGAAAAAAGAAAAGAAGATGTTACACTAGGATAAACGGGTGGAGGTTTAACCTGAAATTAATGGGTTTAATTTCTCAGCAGCAGCTTCGGTTGAAGTCTCATCCGAAAGACCAATTGGATAGAAATACTATGAGAGCCAGTTATGCATAGGGCGGGAATTAAACCCACAACCTCTGGTATTGAAGTCCAGTGCTCTAACCTCTAGGTCACACCCATCATGACATGAGGTTTAATAATTTAATATTAAATTATGATAAGGGTCTTTTATTTTGCAAAACAAAATATAATTGTTGTTGATTTCATGCTTATGTGTATTTAGCTACTTGACTGTTTTCAGAAACAAATGCTTGACATAGCCGCATTTCGTTTCTCGTCGCAGCATAATCCTCGTTTCTAATGAACCCAGTCAACCCGTTTAATAAAGATCAGGACATTTAATCATTACTCAGAGAAAATCCGATATATATTAAACTCAATTGCCGCTTTCATAATAAACTCGATATAGCCTAGTAATATATACAATGGGGGTTCTGGGCCACCTGCAAGCGGTCGGATCCGACTGCTTGCAGGTGGCACAGAACCCCCATTGTATATACTACAAGCCTCGTCTCTTATGAAAGCAGTAAACTCGTTTAATAGATAGCAATATTCTTACATTTCAGCCAGTAGTTTACAGAAATATAACGGTGAATTACACCACTCTCGTGCTTTGCTTACCATATATCGTGTATGAAATGTAAGAAAACGTTTATTTAACCAGGTGAGCTGCTTATCTTGAAATAATGCCTCGTGATAGTGTCCTACCACTAAACAAACTCGGTCCGCTACGTTCACTCGTTTGTTTCGCGTAAGCACCCAATCACTCGTGCATTATTTCACGATAATCAGTTCACCTGATTAAATAAACGGTATTTATTAAATCATCACTCGTGTAAAATCTTCCATATACACTACCGCCTGCGCTATCAGAATACCTGAATATTGTGCTTTAAAATCAGGCAACTTGATCGTCTGAGACAATCAAATTGCTTGAGTTAGCAGTGCCAATAGATGTTCAGAAACGTTGATAGCATTGGCAAGTTTAAAGCACACGGCTGTATACGTACAAGACACACATAGAGCATGATGAACATGTACGTCACCAGGACGGCCGCATGCAGGTCGGGGCTCCATTCAAGCTGAAATGGTGAATGCATGTACAGTAAAATATCTCTAAACCGGACACACTGGGAGGTCCCCATGGCGTCCGGCTTAGAGAGGTTTCACTGCAAATCAGTCATTCGATCATTCTGAGCCATAGGTATGTGCTATGCGAACGCGAACAGACATTATCACCTGAGACAAATGATCAAGAAACTCATCAAAAATAAGAACACATATGTTGTCTTGGTGTCCGGTTTAGAGAGGTTCCACTATACATGTACATGGTCCGCAGGAAGAAGCGCTACACAAGGTCGGATTATCCAGGTAGAATCCGATATTGCACCCGTACGTGGGAGGGGTGGGAGGGGTGAGAGGGGTCCGTGGAATCCCAAAATTATAACTGAATACAAGGTGTTGATTTGGTGTATTGGTATTTAACGGCCTATCAACAGCTAGGGTATTTAACCTGTTGCATTGAGGTGGTGGGGGGGGGGAGGGTTATCAAAGCAATATATTCAACATAGAAATTAAATTAACCTGCCCTGGTGCCAGGTACATACTACACACACCAAAGTCACTTGGCCCCTTCCCTAAAAGTAATACTAATAATCGCAATACTCATATAAGAGGTACCAGATTCAAATGTCAATTACAAAAAAAATGCCAAAGACGTACGTGAGGGTCAAACCAGGTCTCCGTTTGGGATACCGGTAAGGATGATTCCCGATCGTTAAATTACCCATTGCATGCTTCCACCTGCCACCATTACGTGTATATGAATATAAGTAATCAATACATACGATGGTCAACTGAATAACGTTTAAATAACTAAATGTCGAGGACGGTCAACCACGATATCCAATATCACATGCATTTGTGTGCGGACTAACGACGGACGGTCGCCCGAACACTATACAATTGTGTTCCCGATCCTTGATGATCGTTGAACACGATTGTGATTTCGACAGTTGTGCACATTATGCCTATTTTTGGTATTAACCCTTTCAACACTACAGACCTGTATAGTGGTATGGAATAAAGTGTAGATCCCGATTAGCCGGCTCGTCATTCTCATATTTTTAAGAACAGAAACACACCCTTTTCATAAATGGACTAGTCTGAAAATCATTTTGTGACTATTGGATTGGTTGCAAAATTGACATATCAAAATCCATTGCAGTTACCTAGGGGTGAAATAGTTAATTATGTCCACTAACATCTGAGTACATAACTCTATTTACATTTCATTACACTGCATTACATAAGAGTTATGACGGAGTAGTCCTTCCAAATGTGCGTTTGAAGCGTTCTTTGTTTACTTTCTACTTCGTGTAGAGTGACCTAAGAATTTTCATAATGCACACGTTATTACGTAAGTTTATGGTAATAGTTTTGTGTTATATTGTTTGTTTGCTTGTTTATTTGTTTATTAGTATTTAACGGCCTATCAACAGCTAAGGTCATGTAAGGTCGCGCAAACGGGTTCGATCCCATGTTAACCTGCTACATTAAGAACAAATATATTCAGCCCTGAAATTAGAATAACCTGACCTGGTGCCAGGTCCATACCACACCAAATCACTTAACCCCTTCCCCTAAAATAGGATTACGAATATCGTAATACTCACAGAAGAGGTATAACCAGATTCAACTGTCACATACAAAATGCCAAAGACGTATGTGAGGGCCAAACCAGGTCTCCAGTCTCCACTGTCATGTTGTAGAATTGTCTTTTAATAACAATATAGGGAAGTATGAACGTCAACGGCCTGCATGTTTTTTTTTTATATTTCAGTGAGCGAAGTGTAAATGGTATTACATATATTTTACTGTGTAGTGTGGTGTAGAGATATAGTGCAACCTGCTGCCTATAAAGCGGAAAACGTACAGCTAATTCAGTCCGTGATCGAAATGAACAAGTGCAAGAAAAACGTATTCTTCTGGTAGTCATCTTAGTCGTGGCCGGCGCTTATCATGGATCTATTGACTGTGTCTTGTAAGTTTTGTCGGAATAGAAAACGCATGTAATATGTGAATATTCACCGAAACAGAATGAATAAGAAATTGGTCACATTCATGTTGTGTGCAGCAACGGGATATGTCTGACCCTGGCCCGTACCAAGAAATTATCCGGCCAAAATAAACATTTTTTACATTAACCCGAATCTCTGATAGAGAATTCGGGTTAATGTAAAAATTTACAGACAGAGAATTTGAGTTAGTTTTACATGATCCGATATTCACTTACCGTGAGAGAGTCGTTTGTCTCTTGTAAGAGCAACACCACCATATACATGCATAGAGAGGATGAAAACGCACTCCATGAAACCTGCAGTAAACACAGTGAGAATTCCAAGCTCGTGTGGTTTGAAATCAAATTTATCAGGCAATGCTAGGAAACGCGTATGTACAGTGGGGTCAGCGTGAGAGTGCACACACGAACGAACACGACAGGTTGGAACCAACCTGTCGTGTTCGTTCGTTTGTGCACTTACAGGCTGACCCCACTGTAGGCTCGCCGAGGAATTCCTACCGTTTCCGAGCCAAGCCAGATAAACTTGACATCAAAATGCACAAGGATAGTATGCTATTTATCAGGTAACGTTTTTCGTTGGATAATTGTAAAGAATGGAACATGGATTTGCTTACTTTGCGTCATCACACTGGCGGCACATTGGCGTCATGTGACGCCGTTCGATCAGCGAAAGTAGTCTTGACTCGGATGTACGAGCTAGGGAGTGTAGGATATTTGATTTCAGTTAGTGTGAATTCGGTCAATGCATACAGAGATACCTGATAAATGGACAAAGGGATATATTTGAAAGATGTAGTAAAGTTATGTCCGTGAAAAAAAGTACAATGTATGCATAAACAAGGCTTCTAACTTTGGTCGGACACGACCTCGTATCATAACACATTCCGCGATTTTATTAACGCTAATGTGAATATTTTGGCAGAAATTGCACATGTTTATTTGAGAATTATTGTTATCTTGCTAAAATATGATGTTGTGTCCAACCAAAGATAGAAGCCCTGATATCAGTGTGAAACAGACACTACGGGAGAGTTTTGCAGAGTTACGTTACCGCAACTACATATACGCATCCCCCTCCACAATCGGAAGTGCACTTCAAATGAATTCGCTCAAAATCCACGACCCCTCTAAAGTTAAATCCTGTTGCCCGATTCACTAAACTTCGTACGAAGTGCAAATTTAGGATAGTCTGTAAATTTCAATTGATGGATTTACATGTATTGAGCATAGGCTGCATATGCAGCATACTCAATAAATGTAAATCCAATAATAGTTTACAAGAAAACATTGTTAATGTGAAATCAGAATATTGCACGTACCAACATTTTATTAGTACGAAGTTTAGTGAAACGGGCCTCTGGATCCTGAATGCCATTTTTCAGAATTAATTTAATTTTGTGTCCAGTTGCATGGACAACAAGTTCAAAAGACCGTTAATACGTCGCATAGTTCACGTACTTACAAATGCGATGATTGGTATGAACTTGTAGCGAGTCATCCGAATGAAGAAGAAAGGGAGGACGCCCATTGTTTGCATGATGCCGAACGCCAGGACGAAGTTCCATCGTGACGTCATCACAGCGTGTGTCCGGGCATTGTGGGTAATGTGAATGGTGGAGATGAGATCACACACTGCACCGGCAATGATCATAGAGAAGCCTTGTAGCTGCAAATGAAAACAAGAAATCAGTAACACTGATTGAGGAGCGCGCAAAAACGTTAACACAAATTTCTCATTTGACCTTGACCTTGAGCATAGAGGTCGCATGGGTGGGCTATGGTATGAAATATGGTTGGTGACAAATAAGTATATGACGTTTCAAGCCAACGCGACTTACTTTAGTTTGTAACAGAGACAGTAGGCAGTCGAAACGCAAATCTCGGTCGAGCAGACGGACAGATGAACAGACGGTGACTTTATCGAGATGTATGACCACGTGGTTACAACAACAACAACAATGGCTGAAAGTGTTGAAAGCGCGCCCACTCCAATGTAAGTATTATTTGATATTGTATTTAATAGGCAACGGATTTTGATGAAATATGGCGTAGCAAACGCGTCTTCATGAGCTGAATTTGGTGGTCCCGGGAGTTCGGCACATACTTATGTCGTGTTTGCGAAGAATCGATTTCAATGTGTGTAGACACGGAAATCGATTCTTCGCAAAAAACGACAGAAGTTTGGGTCAACGTACCGAGACCATAAAATGCAGCTTAACAAGACGCGTTTGATGCGCCATATTTCATCAAAATCCGTTACATAATAAGAACACAATACAATACGTACTTTGAATCGGAGGGCTTCTGGAAGTTTCAGTACTTGTTGTGTTGTTGTTGTTGTTGTTGTAACCACGTGATCATACACCTTGTATATGTATCCCGAAAATATTTTCGGTGTACACAATATTGTAATATATTATGGTAGTGACTGGCACAATGGTGTCGTTGTCGGCAGCTACCCGTCGGCGCCTCGCGTATCGACGTAATCAGCCAATCAGAGGGTGGGTCCCAGTAACAGCACAATCACCGAATGGAATCCACGACAGTCGTAGATCCTGACCTGTCCGTGAGTGCTAACATACAGGATGATACCTGTAATAGGACAAGAAATATGTGCACCGAATCGGGCTCGAACGCGGTACCTCTAGTTTACTGTACCATCGCTATAACCGACTGAACTACTGAGCACGAATACACACCTTCTGGCCCTCGTGAGTTACATACTCCCCCCGACAAATTCATCCTATAATTCGTGATTTGCTGGAGAGATCTACATCGTGGTTCATCTATTAGGCGCGGTCCCTTGTTTGTCAAATGGCACGGTGCCAGAAAATGCGCAGCGGCCCTCAATCAAACCCTGTAATCTGGTTTAACGTACCATCGCTCTAACCGACTGCACTAACCGGGCACAGATGTACACATTCTGCGTATCGTGATTTACATACGTACCGTGACATACTGATCCGTAATGTGTGTTATAAACATGTTTATTTCACTGACTGAATGACGAACTGTGTAGACCCTGATAATACTGCACGGAATCAAAGGTCATAATCAACTATATGGTACTTCTGAATAGACACTAGACTGGACAAATTGGCCGGAGCTAATGGGACCAGTGTAGATCCATAGGAAAGCTAATGGAATATTCATGCTATCTATCACAAACATGATTGTGATCTACGCACATGCTACCGACAAGTTAAAATATGTTGGTGACAAAAACCGGCGAGTGACAAAAGCCGGCGCGTACGTCAACAGTTTTTGACACCGCCGGTTTTTTGTCGCCCGTATAGCGTAAACTGTTGCAAGAATTACTAAGTTATTTTGCCAGTCAACCTTGACTGGCAAAAATAACTTAGTAATTGAGTATCTTGAGTATCAAACTCGGAACGTCGGATCTGACTCAAATATTTTTTTTTGTTTACGCATGCACACTCATGCACAATGTACATCTTATATCCCGCATTAATACTATTTTGGTGACAAAAACCGGCGAGTGACAAAAACCGGCGCGTACGTCAACCGTTTTTGTCACCGCCCGTTTTGTCACTCAGTGACAAAAACCGGCGGTGGACAAAAACCGGCTCTACATACGCCGTTTACGTCCAAGTGTGTGTGTAAACGCGTAACAACAATCAACAGTCAGGTGAACGTTCGTGTTTTACCTTTCGCATCATTAATACATTCATAGTTGCACTAATGAGTAGGGTTAAGATAAATACGTAAGTCCGTGAATTATTATGTCAAGTGAGTTATTTTGGAATGGAGTCGTTATTGTGGTGAAGTAAACCGGTGTAGACACTTTATAATTGACAATAAATATCCCACATCTGAAGATAAGACATATTGATACTTAAAATGTCTATTCAACTTCAAGGCCAGTTTGTCATACATAACTATTATTATTGTGTTAAGCTGTCAAATTATAAATGGTTTGACATTTCAATCAATAAGTGAGAGACGAATTTGTAATTTGGAGAATTAAAATACGTGGACTTTTGTTATATTGTGTTTATTACAAGGTGCAGAATCCTAACAATTTACACCAATGTACATCTAGAAATTGTGCACAAGTTGAAATATTTCATTTAAAAATGCTTGAACTATGGACATTATATGTGCATTTCTGTATCCATAGTAACGAGTCACCGGCGCAACCCGAATATTCAAATTCTTTGTTCTGTAATAGAAAGTATAGTATATGGCCAGAAAATTCCACTGAACGTCATCTGCTGCTAGTCATCAGTCATATGAAACGTTTCTATTAGTGTATATGTCAGTGTCAAATGTGTATGATCACGTGGTTACAACAACAACAACAAGTACTGAAAACCTATGATTCAAAGTACGTATTATGTTATGTTGTCCTTATTATGTAACGGATTTTGATGAAATATGGCGCACCAAACGCGTCTTGTTAAACTGCATTTGGTGGTCTCTGTACTTTGGCCCAAACTTCTGTCGTTTTTGCGAATAATCGATTTCCGTGTCTACTGACACGGAAATCGATTCTTCACAAGAACGACATACAATGTAAGTATGTACCGAACTCCCGGGACCACCGAATACAGCCAATGAAGACGCGTTTGTTGCGATATATTTCATCAAAATCCGTTACCAAATATCAAATAAAACTTACTTTGGAGTGGGCGCGCTTTCAACACTTTCATTCATTGTTGTTGTTGTTGTAACCACGTGATCATGCGCCTTGATGGTACATATAGTAATAAACTGAACAGCGATTTAAATGTTGTGCCCCAGAAAACGGCGTCGTCCGAATGGTCAGATACGAATGCAGTGAAACAGTTTTGCGTGTATCTAGAGAAAACCACAATGTAAACATTACAGTTGACGAGTTTGTACGTACATGTAGTAGGATGTGAGATTTCTGGCAAAATATATTTGCAAAATGTACGATATATTCATGAAATATCATTCCGAATTTTCAACAAAAATCCTCGCCGACTTTCAACGTCATTCAGAGAACAGATAACAGTAAATAGTGTTATGAAATATTGCACAACTTCTTAGATACATGTGTTATATGTAGTGCTGTGTATACACCTCTAATTACATTTCATTACACTGCATTGAATAATCTGCAGGTTTTTTCTTAGTAGGGAAGTGTAAAAGGCTATTATGAGTCAGATTAGGTTGTAATCTGGTTTTAAATTGGGCACCCGGCAACAAGCAATTTATGTACATGCATGGATACATAGCGAGTCACTCGGGATTAGGTCCTGGTTCACGATCAGTTACATGTCCAACATGTGCAGTTTCAAGCGTCTGCTCCGTCCGTCATGGTTGGTTGCAACGCATCGGTAACCTAGTGACGCGAGCTTATCTCTCCCGGGGATTTGGGATAATCTCTAACCCACTGGTCTATCGTTTGGACTTCACGGGGTTGGAGATTATCTTTCCCAACCAATCATAGCAGCGGTCCCTGTGGGCGCCTTAATATCGGTCCAATCACAGCGCATCTCACACCAGCCCCGGCAGAGGCTGCATGAACCGAGGGAAATGTCTGGAAGCGGCCTCATTCCTTTGTTAACTTGGCGTATGATAAGACGTGTTGTCGAAACTTTCTCCCCGCCCACCCTCCCTGAGTGATGAGCATTGTAGACATGCATTAATGTTATATACATGTGTAGTTTAGGTATTAAAATATGTGTTGTCTGTAGAATAGTTTGAATCATATATAGTGGACATCGTCTGGGTCGAATGTTAACTTAATTAATAGGCCCTGCCATCACGCAGTATTAATACATTACTCTATATCGTATCGCAATTCGAGAGGGGTACATGTATGTTCTAGTCCTCGGGTGACAAACCAGGGGCGGCGGAAGCGGGGGGGGGGGGGCAGGGGGGGCGGTCGCCCCTCCAATAATTTGCAGCCACCCCAATAATTCTGTAAAAAAAAATATTTTTTACTGTAATATATTTGTGTAATCATGATTACTGGGAACCCGTCTCTGACTGAGCCAACTCATTTAAGAGAGGGAGGAGCAGTTGGGACCTGCCGATCCGGCCTAACCGTCCATCCACGGAGTTTAATCAAACATTGTTCAAACATTGCTGAGAATGCAGGAAATTGTGTTTCACACCACTTGGATTTAATTTTCCGGGGGGGGGCGGGGGGGGGGGATGCCCCGGACCCCACTAGCGAATTCGGCCTCTTCGGGCCCTCACAAAGTTCGCCCCCCCCCCCAATAATCAATTGCTTCCGCCGCCCCTGCAAACAGTGTCAGTGCGATTACATTTTCGTCTGTACGTTAGTGCACAATCCATGACCTCCTTTCTCAGGCTATCACCATTCATGAATGAGGTCTATGCTTCACATACTTTGCATTTATGTATGTGTCCTATATCTGAGATACAGTTGGAGGTATACTGGGAAATTGTTGATGCTATAAGACCAAATAATGAGCATGCATGTATTTTGGTTACTTTGAACATTGTGTTATGCCTTATCACATACTTCTCCCATCAATAATTTTCAAGTATATACATGACTCATTTCCCCAAAACCTGAGTTGTGTTCATCTATTGTATTATCCTGATCCATACACATAAGTACATGGTAAATGGCAATCCCAGCTAGACTGGGTTTGGATGTGCCGTGTTGATGAGCCTACACCTGGCCAGTGTGGTAATACACACATGGGTGAGGTAGGCTCATCTGTATTGTAGGGTAAGAAATATAAGCTCATTGTTACTGTATAGCGATATAGATAGATAGATAATTTATTTGTAAAGTGCAACCTGTTACTATAATACAATAGCAGGTAAATAAGCAGGTAAATAAAGCGGAAAACGTGCAGCTAGTGGTATGTGTTATGCGACCAGTGCAGATCCAGATCAGCCTGTGCATCCGCACAGTATGATCTGGATCTACACTGTTCGCCATTCCATGAATAAAACACCCGTCATGCTTCTAACAAAGCATATAGATCGCTATCAGACATCAGGAGTGAGTTATTTGATCAGGAGCTACACTAGTCGCGATACCCATATGCCCCATTTCTCCAGTCACAGCCACATGTAGTGAATTAACGCGATTTGCTATATGCAGTCGAACCTCCCCGAACGGCCACCTCTCTACAACAACACCCTCTATATAACAGCCGCTATTTCGTATCACAAATGGATGATTTCCTCTGTATCTAACCCTTAGACAGCTGAGTACGAAAATTGTCGTCTTCTGTTGCTTTTGCCTTCTTTCTCAATAAAAACATGTTTTGAAAGCATTTTAGAATCATTTCCATTGGAAATGATTCTAAAATGTTGCCAAAGCATGTTTTTGATGAAAATTATCGAAAACTAGAAATGTGGCCTGTCGGCACACGAATGCCCCCGCTGGCAGCCAAAGAAAACGAGGCATATTTGATTATAAGCCATTTACCCGAGCGTTAAGGTTTCGAACGCACCAAGTCTGTGAGCTTGACCCTGGGCAAAGCGGGGGCGGGACGAATGTTGATTTGTCACAGGGCGGTAGAGGAGCAGTGGAGCATTGTGTGTGTGAAATGTGAACCAGATCCGAGCAAGGAAACAGAAATTATAAGCCATTTAACCAGCGTTAAGGTTTCGGGACGTACGTACGTACGGACGCCGGTAACACTATATGCCCCCCTCACCATTCGGTGGCGGGGGCATAAAAATAAATAAAAAGCGGACGACAAATTTAATTCAGTATTAACCTCCCTACAACAGCCACCTCTCTACAACAGCCACTTTTGCGTCTTCCCATGGGTGGCTGTTGTAGAGAGGTTGAACTGTATATAGTAATTACACCAAGACCCATTGAATACCTCTTGTAAAATGCCTGACAAGGGCAACATAAACGTGCAAAATCACTATACCATGAACAAGATCTTTGTCCAAAGTTCCACACAGTGAAGAATGTCCATATTGGCCAGGTTCGCCACTGTCTCCAAATGTCCAACTGACGTCAAATGTGTGGAAACCGAATGTTGCCGCTGTCACAATTCATAAATAAACACAAATCACTCGCTTCCTTCCAAAGTGCACTTTCTCATGCTCAAAATACCCGCAAGGGGCGTGCAAGCATTATGTATAGATAAAGATAAAGATACATGTCATAAACACAGGTATGTTTTTTTTCGAGAATGCAGCGTGACATTGGCCTTCATATCGTATTCACTATTATGGTATACAACGTAGATCGAGTCCGGTCACTGGGTCACAAATCAGAGCTTATTATATTTCTGAACATATTTCCCATAACCAGCCTTTCATTCCGTGCAGTATGATCAGGCAGTAGTTCGATTAATCGTTCACGTATTAACCCTTTCACCCTGAAATTAAGACCTGATATTAACAGAGCAATGTTTATGCTTGGATTAGTCCATTATAGTAAAGGTACATGCCCACTCAGTAGCCACAAAATGTTCTTTATAGGAATTAAATAAGCGTATAATTGTGCCACTATTCCACCAGTTCTAAACATTACGAGTACCCGCTATACAGATATAATCATTTAGTAATATTTATTTTACTGATAGTGACACCCGGTGGTATCAGGCTATTTTCATATGCAAATGAGGCATGATATTTTTTAATTATTTATACCAATTAAATGCGTCTCCCGAAATATAATATATTCGACAGATTGTAAAGTATTGCACAACTTCTTAGAGACATGAGTTATATGTAGTTATGAGTATACACCTCTAATTACATTTTATTACACTGCATTGAATAATCTGCAGGTTTTTCTTAGTACGGGAAGTGTAAAAGGCTATTATGCACGTTTTTAGCTCGACTATTCGAAGAATAAGTAGAGCTTATGTTGTCACCCGGTGTCGGCGTCGGCGTCGGCGTCGGCGTCGGCGTCCGGCTTCGGCGTCGGCGTCCGGCGTCGGCGTCACAGTCACGCCTTGGTTAAGGTTTTTAGTGAAGCTTGTATAGGGAATACTACTGGCCCTACACCCACCATACTTGGACAACTTCATTTCCTAGTGATGTACATCAATAACCCCTGATCTATATTTGACCTTCACCTACATTTCCTCTTGAATTACTTGGTTAATTCCCCTTGGTTAAGGTTTTTAGTCAACCTTGGTTAAGGTTTTTAGTCAAGCTTGTATATGCAATACTACTGGCCCTACACCCACCATACTTGGACATCTTCATCTCCTAGTGATGCACATCAATAACCCCTCATCTATATTTGACCTTGACCTACATTTCCTCTTGAATTACTTACTTAATTCCCCTTGGCTAAGGTGTTTAGTCAACCTTGGTTAAGGTTTTGTTTCGAGCTTGTACATTGAATACTATTGTGCACCCAGACACCATACTTCGACAACCTTTTCGCATAGGTATGTACATCAATAACCCCTGATCTATATTTGACCTTGATCTACATTTCCTCTTCAATTACTTACTTAATTCATTTTGGTTAAGGTTTTTAGTCAACCTTCTATATGGAATACTACTGGCCCTACACCCACCATACTTGGACAACTTCATCTCCTAGTGATGTACATAAACAACCCCTGATCTATATCTGACCTTGACCTACATTTCCTCTTGAATTACTTACTTAATTCCCCTTGGTTAACGTTTTTAGTCAAGCTTGTAGATGGAATACTCCTGGCCCTACACCAACCATACTTGGACAACTTCATCTCCTAGTGATGTACATCAATAATCCCTGACCTATATTTGACCTTGACTACTTTTAACCTTGAATTACTTAGTTATTTCCCCTTGGGTAAGGTTTTTAATCAAGCTTGTATATGGAATACTCCTGGCCCTACACCAACCATACTTGGACAACTTCCTCTCCTAGTGATGTACATCAACAACCCCTGACCTATATTTGACCTTGACCTACATTTAACCTTGAATTACTTAGTTAATTCCCCTTGGTTAAGGTTTTTACTCGACCTTGGTTAAGCTTTTTACTCAAGCTTGTACATGGAATACCATTGTGCATACAGACACCATACTTGGACAACCTGTTGTCATAGTGATGTACATCAATAATCCCAGATCTATATTTGACCTTGACCTACATTTCCTCTTGAATTACTTACTTAATTCTCTTTAGTTAAGGTTTTTAGTCAAGCTTGTAGATGGAATATTCATGGCCCTACACCAACCATACTTGGACAACTTCATCTCCTAATGATGTACATCAACAACCCCTGACCTATATTTAACCTTGACCTACATTTAGCCTTAAATTACTTACTTAATTCCCCTTGGTTAAGGTTTTTGTCGCGCCCGCTTGCGGAAAGCGTGATATAGTCGGCACTTTGGCGTACGTACGTACGTACGTACGTACGTATGTTCGTACGTACGTACGTACGTGTGTCCGGTTAAAGTTTTTGGTTAAGTTGTTTGGTTAAGTTTTTGGTTAAAGTTTTTGGTTAAGTTCTTTGGTTAAAGTTTTTGGTTAAGTTTTTTGGTTAAAGTTTTTGGTTAAAGTTTTTCGTTATACTATATCTCTGCAACTGCTTTGCCCATTACCTTGAAACTTCACATGGGTGTTTATCATCGTCTATATTTTCATTTATTCTACCCCCTTCCCGTGCGGCCCCTGGTGCCCAATGTCAAGGTCAAATTACTTTGACGTTTTTGGTTAAGTTTTTTGGTTAAAGTTTTTGGTTAAGTTTTTTGGTTAAGTTTTTTGGTTAAAGTTTTTCGTTATACTGTATCTCTGCAACTGCTTTGCCCATTACCTTGAAACTTCATATGGGTGTTTATCATCATCTATATTTTCATTCTACCCCCATCCCGTGCGGCCCCTGTGCCCAATGTCACGGTCAAATTACTTTGAAGTTTTTGGTTAAGTTCTTTGGTTAAAGTTTTTGGTTAAGTTTTTGGTTAAGTTTTTTGGTTAAAGTTTTTGGTTAAGTTTTTTTGTTAAAGTTTTTCGTTATACTATATCTCTGCAACTGCTTTGCCCATTACCTTGAAACTTCACATGGGTGTTTATCATCATCTATATTTTCATTCTACCCCCCTCCCATGCGGCCCCTGTGCCCAATGTCAAGGTCAAATACTTTGAAGTTTTTGGTTAAGTTTTTTGGTTAAAGTTTTTGGTTAAGTTTTTTGGTTAAAGTTTTTCGTTATACTATATCTCTGCAACTGCTTTGCCCATTACCTTGAAAACTTCACATGGGTGTTTATCATTATTTATATTTTCATTCTACCCCCCTCCCGTGCGGCCCCTGTGCCCAATGTCAAGGTCAAATTACTTTGAAGTTTTTGGTTAAGTTTTTTGGTTAAAAGTTTTTGGTTAAGTTTTTTGGTTAAGTTTTTTGGTTAAAGTTTTTGGTTAAGTTTTTTGGTTAAATTTTTTCGTTATACTATATCTCTGCAACTACTTTGCCCATTACCTTGAAACTTCACATGGGTGTTTATCATCATCTATATTTTCATTCTACCCCCCTCAAGGCGGAAAGCGCGATATAGTCGTCACTTTGTCGTACGTACGTATGTACGTACGTACGTGTGTCCGGTTAAAGTTTTTGCTTAAGTTTTTTGGTTAAAGTTTTTCGTTATACTATATCTTTGTGTTAGTGTCCATGCCTCGCCACAAGGCGCGACATGCAGGCCGCGGCCATCTAGTTACTCAACCTTGGTTAAGGTTTTTAGTCAAGCTTGTAGATGGAATACTATTGTGCATATCGACACCATACTTGGATAACTTTTTCTCATAGGGATGTACATCAATAACCCCTGACCTTTAGTTTACCTTCACCTACATTTAACCTTCAATTACTTGGTTAATGTTTATAGTCAAGCTTGTATATGGAATACTTCTGGGCCTACATCAACCATACTTGGACAACTTCATCTCCTAATGATGTACATCAATAATCCCTGACCTATATTTGACCTTGACCTACTTTTATCATTGGATTACTTAGTTATCTCCCCTTGGTTACGGTTTTTAGTCAAGCTTCTATATGGAATACTCCTGGGCCTACAGCAACCATACTTGGAAAACTTTATCTCCTACTGACGTACATCACTAATCCCTTGGTTAATGTTTTGAGTCCACCTTGGTTAAGATTTTTATGCAGGCCGCAGCCACCTTTGTCAAGCTATGTGTACATCGACAACCCTCGTAGTCGAGCTATGCTGTTCTCCTATAGCTCTTGTTACTGTATAGCGATATAGTACAACCATGTTGCATATAAAGCGGAAAACGTGCAGTTAGTGTTATGTGTTCTACGACCAGTGCAGATCCAGATCAGCCTGTGCATCCGCACAGTCTGATCTGGATTTACACTGTTCGCCATTCCATGAATAAAACACCCGTTATGCTTCTAACAAAGAATATAGATCGCTATCAGGCATCAGGAATGTGTTATTTGATCAGGAGCTACACTAGTCGCGATACCCACATGCCCCATTTCTCCAGTCACAGCCACATGTAGTGAATTAGCGCTGTTTGCTATACATGTATATATATATATATATAGTAATTCAATCAAGACCCATTGAATACCTCTTGTAAAATGCCTGACAAGGGCAACATAAACGTGCAAAATCACTATACCATGAACAAGATCTTTGTCCAAAGTTCTACACTGTGAAGAATGTCCATATGTCCAACTGACGTCAAATGTGTGGAAACCGAATGTTGCCGCTGTCACAATTCATAAATAAACACAAATCACTCGCTTCCCTCCAAAGTCATAAACACAGTTATGTTTTTTTCGAAAATGCAGAGTGACATTGGCCTTCATATCGTATTCACTATGATATACAACGTAGATTGACATGTCACTGTGTCACAAATCCGAGCTTATTATATTTCTGAACAGTATTTCCCATAACCAGCCTTTCATTCCGTGCAGGTGATCAGGCAGTAGTAGTTCGATTAATCGTTCACGTATTAACCATTTCACCCTTAAATTAAGACCTGATATTAACAGAACAATGCTCGTGCATGGATTAGTCCATTATAGTAAAGGTACATGCCCACTCAGTAGCCACAAAATGTTCTTTATAGGAATTAAATAAGCGTATAATTGTGCCACTATTCCACCAGTTCTAAACATTACGAGTACCCGCTATACAGATATAATCATTTAGTAATATTTATTTTACTGATAGTGACACCCGGTGGTATCAGGCTATTTTCATATGCAAATGAGGCATGATATTTTTTAATTATTTATACCAATTAAATGCGTCACCCGAAATATAATATATTCGACAGAGTGTAAAGTATTGCACAACTTCTTAGAGACATGAGTTATATGTAGTTCTGAGTATACATACACCTCTAATTACATTGCATTACACTGCATTGAATAATCTGCAGGTTTTTCTTAATACGGGAGGTGTAAAAGGCTGTTATGCACGTTTTTACTGCATAGCGATATAGTACAACCATGTTGCATATAAAGCGGAAAATGTGCAGTTAAGTGTTATGTGTTATGCGACCAGTGCAGATCCAGATCAGCCTGTGCATCCGCACAGCACAGTCTGATCTGGATTTACACTGTTCGCCATTCCATGAATAAAACACCCGTTATGCTTCTAACAAAGAATATAGATCGCTATCAGGCATCAGGAATGTGTTATTTGATCAGGAGCTACACTAGTCGCGATACCCACATGCCCCATTTCTCCAGTCACAGCCACATGTAGTGAATTAGCGCTATTTGCTATACATGTATATATATATATAGTAATTCAATCAAGACCTATTGAATACCTCTTGTAACATGCCTGACAAGGGCAGCATAAACGTGCAAAATCACTATACCATGAACAAGATCTTTGTCCAAAGTTCCACACAGTGAAGAATGTCCATATTGGTTAGGTTCGCCACTGTCACCAAATGTCCAACTGACGTCAAATGTGTGGAAACCGAATGTTGCCGCTGTCACAATTCATAAATAAACACAAATCACTCGCTTCCTTCCAAAGTCATAAACACAGTTATGTTTTTTTCGATAATGCAGCGTGACATTGGCCTTCATATCGTATTCACTATGATATACAAAGTAGATTGACATGTCACTTTGTCACAAATCAGAGCTTATTATATTTCTGAACAGTATTTCCCATAATCAGCCTTTCATTCCGTGCAGTATGATCAGGCAGTAGTTCGATTAATCGTTCACATATTAACCCTTTCACCCTGAAATTAAGACCTGATATTAACAGTGCAATGCTCGTGCATGGATTAGTCCATTATATTAAAGGTACATGCCCACTCAGTAGCCACAAAATGTTCTTTATAGGAATTAAATAAGCGTATAATTGTGCCACTATTCCACCAGTTCTAAACATTACGAGTACCCGCTATACAGATATAATAATTTAGTAATATTTATTTTACTGATAGTGACACCCGGTGGTATCAGGCTATTTTCATATGCAAATGAGGCATGATATTTTTTAATTATTTATACCAATTAAATGCGTCACCCGAAATATAATATATTCGACAGATTGTAAAGTATTGCACAACTTCTTAGAGACATGAGTTATATGTAGTTCTGAGTATACATACACCTCTAATTACATTGCATTACACTGCATTGAATAATCTGCAGGTTTTTCTTAATACGGGAGGTGTAAAAGGCTGTTATGCACGTTTTTACTGCATAGCGATATAGTACAACCATGTTGCATATAAAGCGGAAAATGTGCAGTTAAGTGTTATGTGTTATGCGACCAGTGCAGATCCAGATCAGCCTGTGCATCCGCACAGTCTGATCTGGATTTACACTGTTCGCCATTCCATGAATAAAACACCCGTTATGCTTCTAACAAAGAATATAGATCGCTATCAGGCATCAGGAATGTGTTATTTGATCAGGAGCTACACTAGTCGCGATACCCACATGCCCCATTTCTCCAGTCACAGCCACATGTAGTGAATTAGCGCTATTTGCTATACATGTATATATATATAGTAAAATTCAATCAAGACCCATTGAATACCTCTTGTAACATGCCTGAACAGGGCAACATAAACGTGCAAAATCACTATACCATGAACAAGATCTTTGTCCAAAGTTCCACACAGTGAAGAATGTCCATATTGGTTAGGTTCGTCACTGTCTCCAAACGTCCAACTGACGTCAAATGTGTGGAAACCGAATGTTGCCGCTGTAACAATTCATAAATAAACACAAATCACTCGCTTCCTTCCAAAGTCATAAAACACAGTTATGTTTTTTCGAGAATGCAGCGTTACACTGGCCTTCGTATCGTATTCACTATGGTATACAACGTAGACTGACATGTCACTGTGTCACAAATCCGAGCTTATTATATTTCTGAACAGTATTTCCCATAACCAGCCTTTCATTCCGTGCAGTATGATCAGGCAGTAGTTCGACTAATCGTTCACGTATTAACCCTTTCACCCTTAAATAAAGACCTGATATTAACAGAGCAATACTCGTGCATGGATTAGTCCATTATATTAAAGGTACATGCCCACTCAGTAGCCACAAAATGTTCTTTATAGGAATTAAATAAGCGTATAATTTTGCCACTATTCCATTAATTCTAAACATTACAAGCGCCCGCTATACAAATATAATCATTTAGTAATATTTATTTTACTGATAGTGACTCCCGGTGGTATCAGGCTATTTTCACATTCAAATGAGGCAATATATTTTTTTAATTATTTATACTAATTAAATGCGTGACCCGAAAAATAATATATTCGACAGATTGTAAAGTATGATCATTGCACATCAAATAATAAAGACAGAGAATAAATAGTAATGTCCGTTAACATTTTAAGGAAACACGGTTATCACCCCTAATATCAGTGTGGAAATTCACATCTGATATAAAATGTATAATAATGCCAATCAGTACGTGGGGTAATGGTGAATGAATATTGATTTTGCCAGAAAATGTCTCAGATGATATAAAGAACAGTTTGAGTGTTTGAACAGCATGTACCTTTAATCAGATAAGGAGCGTTTGGAAATAAATGGAAAGTATTGGCAAACACTGCAGATCCTGATGAGACGGCTTGTTACCAGCCGGCTCATATGGATCTACAGTGTTGGCAAATGTTTGCATTGTGGTATATACGGTTGAAAGAGTCAACTGCGCAGTTAAAGCTGCATGTGGACTAGTATCAGATTTCCAGGATGCCGAAACAGGGGAGTGAACATATATACTGGTTAAATTGAAATAAGCCCGATGTCTGTCTGTCGTCGTCGTCCGTCCGTCCGTCCGTCCGTCGGTCTCCGTCCGTCCGTCCGTCCGTCCGGACGTCCGTCCGTCCGTCCGTCGGTCCGTCGGTCGGTCGGTCGGTCGGTTCGTCGCGGTCGGTCGGTCGACCATCGGTCGGTCGGTCGGTCGGTCGGTCCGTCCATCCGTCCGTCCGTTCGTCCGGGCACACATTAGGGTACTTATGGGGTAGGGGGCGTGGCCTAAGACAATAGAAGACAATGGAACTTATTCCGTACCCCGTAAGCCTATTGTGTCTTACGGGGTATTTCCTTTGATCTTTTATATAGCAAGTACCCCCTAAGGTCCGAAATGTAAGTTCATCCGTCCGTCCGTCCGTCCGTCCGTCCGTCGTCCGTCCGTCCGGTCTGTCTGTCTGTCTGTCTGTCTGTCTGTCAAAAACTATACAGCCAACACGTGCAAACACTGTAGATCTAAATAAGCCTTCTGGTAACGAACCATCTGTGTGCCAGTGTCTCTGTATTGCCTGCCTGCCAGCCAGCCAGCTGCCACTCTGATAAGACTGCACGTTGGTTTACGTCTGTACGTCCGTCTGTCCGGACAAAGTTGCATTACACCCCTTAGAAGGCACATTCATTGTTTACAAACAGGAAAGACCCTTAAGAAATAAGAAACAATAGGCTTAATTGGTACGGAAGAAGTCCTTTATTGTTTGTCTTAGGCCATGATATCTGATGGTATCTCATCGTATCGTGTTCTGCTAACTCTGAAAAGTGATTTGTGACCAAAGTTAATAAGGTAATCTATGTACAATTTCAAAATGGTCCAACTATCATTTTATTGGAATTGGAAATAAAAACACTGTTAAATGTTTCTTTTGTTGCTGTTTCATGCCATATCACAGTTTATATTACAGTATAAAGGTTCACTAGTAGGCAACAATTATATCCACATGCACTCAAGTAGCATGATAACCACTAGCTACAATAATTCGCCTCAGATATTCTTACGATATAACAATTCGTTCCGACGGTCACGAATTATTTCGTGGGAACGAATTGTTAAATTGAGGGAACTATAATTGTTAATTCGTAGGAATCGGAATTGTTAATTCGTGGGAACGAATTATTAAATTAAGGGAACGAATTGTTATTTCGTGGGAACGAATTAATAAAAAAAAAATCTATGTCTCCTGCGGGGCTCCGTAGTTATGCATTATGTAGTTGTACCCTTTTTGTAAAATCTGTTGATATCTAATAAAACAGTAGGAATTAAATGACTGTAAAATGGCGGAGTTTGGCGGAGTATACTGGTGTAATACCATCCCTGCACCCCAAACTCTGGTGGATTTGATGGTATGTGATTCTGTGGGGAAATGTTTAACACGACACTGTTTGTGTGTTTCCACCAATTTACAGTGCACATATGGCTATAAGTACAGTCAGCACAGCCTCAATGAGTCAGTAGAGCAAACAGTCACACAGGATTCCGGGGGCCGTTTCACTAAACGTCGAAGGACTAAAATGTTCGTAAGTGCAAAAGTATGATAGTTTGTAGATTCCACATTAACAATATTTTCTTGTAAATAAATATTGGATTTACATGTATTGAGCATAGTCTAGCAGCCTATGCTCAATACATGTAAATCCATTAATTGAAATTGCCGGACGATCTTAAATTTGCACATCCGAACATTTTAGTCTTACGAAGTTTAGTGAAACGGGTCCGAGATGAGGAGGACAGTGATTGAAATCATATCACCGGTTCTTTCTACCTTGTACTGGTCTGAAGATATAGGCACACTCTCGATCGCCTATGCTTTGGAAGTATTGCATAAGAGCGCATATGTTGTTGTCTACGTGAATTACTCTCTGAGTGTCAACCATGGTATGATTGCATCAGGTATCTTCTTCTAGACGCAATTTAAATACTCTGTAATTCTGTATATATAGTCTCATATAACTATCTTTGTGGCTGTTACTGTAGATATGTGGAGCCGAAAAGTCAGCGGCTAAATGTTGACATACAGCTACAACAACAACAAATATGGCTGCCCCAGGACTGGAGTTAATGTTCAACAGCGTTAAAACTCAAATACGGGTTCCTCAAGATAGCATTATATGTGTTTTACACTGGCAGATTATATCATCTGGTTATACTTGTTTGGGGACTGGAGAAAAAGTAAATAAAAGCAACGTTCATCCGATTTATTTTGATAAAATATTCCGTCATGGCTGGAATTTTTAATTTCTACTTTCAGTTTCAGTTTTATGGTAGACAGCAGGTCCGTATTCGTGGTCAATGTTAGACGGTACTAATGCTTTGAATATCAATTATATATGAAAATATAAATCACATAACTTGAAAATGAAACGTATGTTTACAAAATTATATACATACATATATATTTTTGCGCAGCTAACTGTATTATATATTTCACATGACATTTACATTTACATGACTTGTATTGCTCTCCTGAAGGAGGAAATAAAGAAATAAAAAAAAAAAAAAATTTCAATTACTCTCGTACCGTCAGTAGCTAGAGCGGTAACTGGAATTACCGGAAACCTCTTATTTACTGAAAACCACCGAAATACCGGAAACCCCTGTAATTCACTATATAATAACATAAATAAGTGTTTGTTCTGTGATAAATGGTTTGTTTACTATATTATGAGATATATATGCACTAATTACAAACTATTTGTTTGAAATAAAATGAGTTAGGATCGTCTTGTTTGGTGTTTAATTCCAAATTCAGATCGACTGTGAAATTTACCGGAAAACACTCGCAGTTACGAACGGACAGTACTAATAGTCTGTTCCTCACAAATAATAGATATAATAGTATCTTAGGCATGGCATAATTACTATAATGATTAAATATTGTGTTTCAAATATGATGCTGTCTGATGTAGATAGTGTTATTATTCCAGATTAGCGTGATATATATTACCGGAAAACACATTCGTTGACTCGATTTACCGGAAAACACCTTCGCTGACTCGATGTCCGTGATTTACGGAAAACATGTGTGTGTACAGTATATTATATATAGTCTGTTCCTCACAAATAATAGATAATAATAGTATCTTAGGCATGGTATAATAATATTATAATTACTATAATGATTAAATATTGTGTTTCAAATATGATGCTGTCTGGTGTAGATAGTATTATTATTCCAGATTCCAGATTAGCGTGATATATTACCGGAAAACACATTCATTGACTCGATTTACCGGAAAACACCTTCGCTGACTCGATGTCCGTGATTTACCGGAAAACACGTCAGGGGAATATACCGAAAACCATTTTGTATAAAATTATGTTTGTAACGAGATGTCAGTGATTTATAGGAAAAACACATGTGTGTGTTTTCAGTATATGTATGCAAGGCGTCGTAATCGGCCAGTCATACTCGTCAGGGGGATATACCAACAAACATTTGTAATATGTCACTATATCAATGATTTACCGGAAAACACGTAAAATGCGTAAGGCATTTCACATGCATGCCAATTTTCACAAACTCTTAGTTATAAATGTTAATTAAATTTCACAATGATATCAATTATGTAATCCAATTAATTAATAGCAACGCCGACTCAATGTGTAATTCCGTATATCAGTGTAGATCAGCTTGTGACCAGTGTAGATCATGATCAGCTGACCAGTAGTCACTGTTCGCTAGCGTATGGAGTGCTATCAGCAGAAAGGGTTCATTTAAAATACAACAAATCACATATGGAATATAATTAGTTTATAATTGTTTTACAATACAATAATACAATTTAAACAACATATCCAGTCCCTAGCTAGATGTTCCACTTTAATTATTTTTTTTAATTTGTCATCAAAAGTCAACATATCATATTTGAAACAAATTATTTAATCATTATAATATGACTGGCCGATTACGACGCCTTGCATACATATACTGTACACACACATGTGTTTTCCGGTAAATCACGGACATCGAGTCAGCGAAGGTGTTTTCCGGTAAATCGAGTCCACGAATGTGTTTTCCGGTAATATATATCACGCTAATCTGGAATCTGGAATCATATTTGAAACATAATATTTAATCATTATAGTAATTATAATAATTATTATACCATGCCTAAGATACTATTATTATCTATTATTTGTGAGGAACAGACTATTAGTACTGTCCGTTCGTAACTGCGAGTGTTTTCCGGTAAATTTCACAGTCGATCTGAATTTGGAATTAAACACCAAACAAGAGGATCCTAACTCATTTTATTTCAAACAAATAGTTTGTAATTAGTGCATATATATCTCATAATATAGTAAACAAACCATTTATGACACGACAAACACTTATTTATGACATTATATAGTGATTTACAGGGGTTTCCGGTATTTCGGTGGTTTTCGGTAAATAAGAGGTTTCCGGTAATTCCAGTGACCCGTAGCTAGAGTTACGATTCCACTCATAGGATTCCTCTGCAGAATAGCGAATCAGATCTGATTCGCTATTCTGCAGAGGAATCCTATGAGTGGAATCGGAACTCTAGCTACGGACGGTATGGGAGTACATTGCAAGAGTTACCTTCGCAACTAATGTCAACAGTCATTACAGTGGGACATATCTTGAAAACTGGAACAAATCAAGTGAATTTAATTATTTTTCTCCACTGAAACCTTATTTAAAGGTACATGCCCACTCAGTAGGCACAAAATGTTCTTTATACAAATTAAATAAGTGTATAATTCTGTCGCTATTCCACCAGTTCTAAAAATTACCAGTGCCCACTGTACAGATATAATAATCTAGTAATATTTATCTCACTGGTAGTGACGTGCGGTGGTATCAGGCTATTTTCATATGCAAATGAGGCATGATCTTTTTAATTATTTATATTAATTAAATGCGTGACCTGAATTATTTTATTTTTTTACATATTATAAAGTATGATCATTGCACATCGAAAAATAAAGACAGAGAATAAATAGTAATGTCCGTTAACATTTTTAAGGAAACACGGTTATCGCCCCTGATATCAGTGTGGAAATTTACTTCTGATATAGAATGAATGTTTATTTTGTCGGGAAATGTCTCAGATGATGTCTCTGATATAAAGAACAGTTTGTGCCTACTGAGTGGGCATGCACCTTTATAATCCCACATCAGAACATTTATTTTATGACAAGCAACAGCCCACCATAGCTTTCTGAAGCTACGTTACTATTTTTACCATGTTTAGATATTCTAGGAAATCACCGGTCTGATTTTCAGAGAATTCGGGAAAAAAACATAAACATCATACAACAACATGCCACATTGCTTGAAGTGAAAATAGATAAAATGTTACTAAAAATATATCATTTTAAACTTGCAATGATTAAATGTTGTATTTCATTATTCACAAGATAAAAAAGATGTCGACGATATCTTGCAATGCATACTATGAAAAAGTATCAATAGTTTCAACGAGATTACCACTTTATGTGGGTGGTGTATATTGATTAGTTGTATTTGTGTTAAATTTCTTTGTAATGTAATTGTATCATTCACAGATTACAGGAAATGTTACATTTTGAATGTTTTCTTCACTCAGTGCAACATCGTCATCCTAGCTAGTTTACAAATGTAAATGTAATGTAAACAACTGATATGTGGCACAGTTGTTTGTTTATGCCGAACAACCGATAGGTGGCACCAGTGCTCCAGATAAGCTGTGTCTAAAGCGTACTATACCCCCTGATTTCAACATCATTGCGTATTTTACTTTTACAAATGGATTATTGATTTTCTTCATTACTAAATACTAAAATAGGGAACAAATGATAAAAAAAATATAACAAATTTAAACATTCACTTGTTTGAGCTGCAAAAAGCAAACACAGTTTGCTTTTTGAAGCTCAACTAAGTGAATTTTCAACTTTATGACAGTATTTTCACTACTCAATTTGAAAATCAATGCGTATTTTCACATTGCTGTGCGTATTTTGTATTCCCACTTTTGATAATCAATAATTCAGCTAAAATAATTGCGTAAAATATGCCAATACGCATCTTATCTGGAGCTCTGGTTGGCACAGTTGTTTGTTTATGCCGAACCCGCGACTATACCGGAAGCTAGTATAATTCATTTCAAGCAATGTGCCATGGGTGATGTGATAGTGTCTTTGAATAGATATATCCAGAGCTCCAGATAAGGTGCGTATTTGCGTAAATACCCAATTAAAATTGCCAAAAACCCAATTGAAATCAGAAGTAGTGAGTATCAAAAAGCAATGAAAAATTTGTGGTATCTTTATCATGCTACAGAAAACAATAAACACCACAAATATAGAATATTTTCTTATTTTTCCATGAAAACAAATCTTGGTAAGATGTGTTTTCATTTAGAAGCAAACTATTCAATAAGTGGGGTCTGATGATGTGTAAACAGTAGTGTGATTCTATTTTACACAATTAACTTTTGAAAAACCCAATTGCTTCAGAAATGATGGAGTGACAATACTCAATTACTAATTCCTTATCTGGAGCCCCGTATATCTATTGCCCATTTTTGAAATACATGTATAACTAACCACAGTCGCTGTTGGCAATTGGGTCACCAGCTCAGCCTAAGTTCTCTTGTAATCGCTGCCAGTACAGTTTTGTTTGCGCATGCACGATTGGGAGGGTCACAATGGAATTTTAAATGTATTGTAAATTTCAATATAATGAGCAAGCAGTTGATAAAACTGAAACCGGCTCTAGAATGAATGATGTCGACTTTCAGCCAAACATGATTTACGTACATTCTGCTGAGTTTTAATGTGATACCAGCACAAAGATCACAAAACCTTTATCACAGTTTAATAGCCAGAAACAGGAGGGCTGGCGGAATCTGGTAGCCCACCGGGATACTTTCTCTTTCAGTGTTGCAGAAATATTACTGCTACTTTTAATTTTATGAAGAGAATTAACACCATTTACTCCCATGTCCATCTAATTACAACAGCACCCAGGTCTCTTGGATGGAAAGATACTGTATGCCATTTATAACTGAAGTCCTAGTGACAGGGTGATGTTTTAGGAAGAAAGATAGTGCATCCATTGCTAAATATCCCTGTTAGCGGGGATACATGAGTTACTTCCCTTAGACTGCTAGTGACTCATTTTGACAGATGGTTACAACGTTGTTTGTCGGTGTTACAGTTTGCAACTAATAGGCGGGGAGCAAGTATTGGACATGTGTCACTGTGTTCCGGTTCTTGATGCGGTGGTTGGTTATGTAGTATTGGAACCGGGGACCAGTCAATGAGTTTGCATTCAGTGGTAAGTTATGATTCCCGTGCAATGCATGCGTGGCTTAGTGCGAACCAGGCCCGATAGCCTAGGAATATCACTTGCCAGTCAGAATTTGGGACCAAGTTTCCAACCTTGTTTACTTTATGATATGTGGGAATTTCCCGGGGTGGACATCATGTCTTGCAGTTCTTGTTGAGGAATTCAAGGGACTAGCTAGTGTAGAGTGTGGTCGTGAGAGGTGACATGCAGGAATGTGCCGTTGAGATGAAGCCCTATTGACCATATTTGTGGGGTGTTTTACATCTGGTTTACATACGTATCCCATCTACGACTACTCAAGTTCCACCAATTGATATGGAATAAACAAACCCAACAGTGGGACCTGAAGTCAGCAACATAGAGAATAGTAGATTAGTGCCGTGAATGGGAAAAAATATCTGGCAAGGCTCAAGAATTTCTTTGTTTCTCATCAGAAGTATATGTTGTGACCACTCATTTGAACCGTCTCGCCGAGACGGTTCAAATGAGTGGTCACAACATATATTTTGGTTCAGAAATAAGGAAAATAGATAGAGAATAGTAGGTTAGTGCCGTGAATGGGAAAAAATATCTGGCAAGGCTCAGGAAACGGGATGGGCGAGGCTCTGCCGAGCACATCCCGTTTCCGTGCTGCGCCAGATATTTTTTCCCATTCACGGCACTAACCTACTATTCTATTTATCCCGTCAACACCTACAAATGGCTGTAAAATGCAAAAATTGTATTGACTGGATATCAAAAATGTTTCACGGCACCGTGTTTCACGGCACATACGCACTGTGTTGACGGAATAATATTTGTTTCTTTCCAACTCCAATGAGTGGGGGGAGATCATTCGGGATGAGAAGGTTGCCCCTGTTACACTGTAATTATGACTAGCATGATAAACGCTTTGAGGCCCTTTCTCCTTTCAAACATTTTAATTAAATAACATAATTAATTAAATGGTACTGGTCAGCTGTAATGGTGTAAATACAGCCTAGCGGGTATTTTGATTTAACCCTTACAATGCTGAATTAATTTGTGTCGGCGCTTTTTCCATCGTCGTCGTCCGCGTCGTCCAGTTTTTTTGTAAGGCAAATGCGTTATTGTTTCTTCACAATATCTCTTTAACCCCTTGCCACACTTTGATAATATTTCACATCAATGTTTGTCTAGCGATGATGCTTCATTACACACACCCCCACATCCAAATTCTCAAGGTCAAGGTCATTTATTTACTTTTAATGTTCACCTGTTTTGTAACAGAAATGCGTTAAAGTTATTGTTTTTTCACAATATCTCTTTAACCCCTTGCCACACTTTGATAATATTTCACATCAATCTTTGTCTAGGGATGATGCTTCATTATGCACACCCCCACATCCAAATTCTCAAGGTCAAGGTCATTTATTTACTTGTAATGTTCACGGTCAAATGCCTCGGCAGGCGCGACACCGCTACCGCGGAATTCTTGTTTTTTCCATTTTTCTCATCAAAAACTTGGTTTGGCAGCACTTTAGAATTGTTTCCAATGGCCAATGGAAATGATTCTAAAATGCTGCCAAACCATGTTTATACTGAGATAAAAGACAAAATATGAATTATCAGCAGACGACTATTTTCGGTTCCCGCATTCTAAGGGTTAAAGCAATTTTCTGTTTTCCTTGTTGAAAGACGGACTCTTCTTCGCCGTATACTAATAACATCATTTATCATACCACAGATAAATTTCTCACGTTTTGATTGGTCAGCTTGACGGGTAATATGAGCCCATATTACCTGTAGACTGAGTGAGTGAGCGTCGAATCCAAATGGCGGCGGTTCGAGACAGTCGAAATCGGAAATTTTTGGAAATCACCTCCGAAACACAGTCTTAGGGATTTGGGCATGACCTAACTAAGAAAACAAAAGTTAGAAAATGGTCCAGAAATTGCTACTTTATTAATGAAACTTTATATCGGGATGACGTCAGGTAATATTTGTAATGTTATGACGTTGTGCCATATTTCTATGACGTTCAGCACGTACTAATACACTTATAAAACTAAAATAATTTGCGGTATGAGAAATACGTTATGGCTGTGCCTCGGGTGAATATAGATTCAGACCGGCAATATTATAGGAATGAATGGCCTTTTTGTGTAATTTATCGGGGTATAAACTTGGAAAAGTCGCGGGAATACTGGACGAAGGCCGGAAGGCCTCGTCCAGTATTCCCGCGACTTTTCCAAGTTTATATCCCTGATAAATTCCACAAAAAGGCCATTCATTCCTTATCATTCCAGCATTTGAAATAAATTCATCAAGAAAATGTGTTTATTTTCCGTTTTCTTAAGAATTATTTTAACTGCGCCTCACGGTTACGGAAAGTAGTTTGGCGTGGGAGTTTACTGGGATATAAATGTTGGACAGAGACTTGCTACGGGCCAATCCAAAGTTAGGGAATTGTGTAAATATTTTTGTGCTGGAATTATGACACCATATTGACTGTAGAATCACTATAACGTATACTGTTTTGTTGATTCCGCTGACAAAGTTGATTATGATGCAGAGCTCCAGATAAGCTGCGTATTTGTGTAAATACCCAATAAAAATTCCCAAAGACCCAATTCAAATCAGAAGTAGCAAGTATCAAAAAGCAATAACAAATTTGTGGTTCCTTTATCATGCTGCAGAAAACAATAAACAGACCACAAATATAGCATATTTTTCTTATTTTCCATGAAAACACATTGTGGTATTTCATTAGAATTGTCTCCAAGGAGACAATTCTGATGAAATGCCAAGACATGTTTTCGATTCGAAGCAAACTATTCAATAATTGTTGTATTTTGATGCGTAAACAGTAGTGTGATTTTATTTTACCCAATTAAAATATTAAAATACCCAATTGCTTCAGATATGATGGGGTGAAAATACTCAATTACTAATTCCTTATCTGGAGCCCTGATGATGGATACCCCAGTTTTCGGTCCCCTTGGACAAACTATGTTTAGAATCGACTCGCGAGATGAACATGCACTTTTGTCATGCAATCGACTACAGAAGAAATTCTTCTACATTGCTAATATGTTGCGGTAGTACTATTTGTTCTTAGAGATAGATAAATGTTATTTAAATATCTGCAGGGGGCCGAAAAATGGGACATACCGAAAACTGGCACATCTACCATAGAATTCTTTTTCCATTAAATTTCCAGAAAAAGAAAAATGAGAGCGAGGAAGAGTCAGAAATGTTACCGGATGGTTGGAACACATCTCCAGACCTATACATTCTCCGCTATTCATCTCGGAAGACCGGGGCCGTATTTATCCTGAAGGTTATAGTAGTAGATGGTGTTCTGCTTGTCCACTTTTGGGTAAGCCTTTAGGCCGAGTATCATGATTATGTAGTGCCACGCCATGAGACATTGGGTTTGCAACACTGTAGACCCGCATCAGTCCCTGCAGTCTGATCAACGTCTGCACTGTTTGTGTACATCAGTTTTCTTGTAATCAGTTATCATACACTGATCAAAATATGCTACTGATGGACATAAACAACATCTGACTGCATGTCCGCCAGTTTAGACCCAAAAATGTTTGTAAGTGCACAACTATGATAGTCTGTAAATTTCCCATTAACAATGTTTTCTTGTAAACAATTATTGGGTTTACATTTATTGAGCATAGGCTGCATATGCAGCCTATGCTCAATAAATGTAAATCCATCAATTGAAATTTCCAGACGATCCTAAATTTGCACTTACGAACATTTTAATCGTACAAAGTTTAGTGAAACGGGCCCCAGGACAGGCCCTGATCAAACTGCACGGATACCATAGGCTCCATTTTTCCAGTCACAGCAACATATGCAGATGTATAATTCCACTTCTGATCAGTATTTTGTTTTCACTACCACTAAACCAGAACTTTGTTCGACTGAATCGCCTTTAGTCGCAACATATTTATACGCTATTCTAATAACATACCCTTGTTGCCCAAAATGTCATGTAGTCACACAGGACTAATGACACATAACTATGATTTCAGTAGACTAATCACACATAACTATGATTTCAGTAGACTAATCACACAGGACTATTATTTCAGTAGACTAATCACACATGACTGTGATTTCAGTAGACCACACATGACTATGATTTCAGTAGACCACACATGACTGTGATTTCAGTAGACTAATCACACAGGACTATTATTTCAGTAGACTAATCACACAGGACTATGATTTCAGTAGACCACACATGACTATGATTTCAGTAGACCAATCACAGGACTATGATTTCAGTAGACTAATCAAACATGACTGTGATTTCAGTAGACTAATCACACATGACTATGATTTCAGTAGACTTATCACACAGGACTGTGATTTCAGTAGACTAATCAAACATGACTGTGATTTCAGTACACTAATCACACATGACTATGATTTCAGTAGACTAATCACACAGGACTATGATTTCAGTAGACGAATCACACATAACTATGATTTCAGTAGACTAATCACACAGGACTATTATTTCAGTAGACTAATCACACAGGACTATGATTTCAGTAGACTAATCAAACATGACTGTGATTTCAGTAGACTAATCACACATGACTGATTTCAGTAGACTTATCACACAGGACTATGATTTCAGTAGACTAATCAAACATGACTGTGATTTCAATACACTAATCACACATGACTATGATTTCAGTAGACTAATCACACAGGACTATGATTTCAGTAGACGAATCACACATAACTATGATTTCAGTAGACTAATCACACAGGACTATGATTTCAGTAGACTAATCACACAGGACTATGATTTCAGTAGACCACACATGACTATGATTTCAGTAGACCACACATGACTGTGATTTCAGTAGACTAATCACACAGGACTATTATTTCAGTAGACTAATCACACATGACTATGATTTCAGTAGGCTAATCAAACATGACTGTGATTTCAGTAGACTAATCACACATGACTATGATTTCAGTAGACTTATCGCACAGGACTATGATTTCAGTAGACGAATCACACATAACTATGATTTCAGTAGACTAATCACACATGACTATGATTTCAGTAGAATAATCACACAGCACTATGATTTCAGTAGGCTAATCACATAGGACTATGATTTCAGTAGACTAATCACACAGGACTATGATTTCAATAGACTAATCACACAGGATTATGATTTCAGTAGACCACATATGACTATGATTTCAGTAGACCACACATGACTGTGATTTCAGTAGACTAATCACACAGGACTATGATTTCAGTAGACCAATCACACAGGACTATGATTTCAGTAGACTAATCAAACATGACTGTGATTTCAGTAGACTAATCACACATGACTATGATTTCAGTAGAATAATCACACAGCACTATGATTTCAGTAGGCTAATCACATAGGACTATGATTTCAGTAGACTAATCACACAGGACTATGATTTCAATAGACTAATCACACAGGATTATGATTTCAGTAGACCACACATGACTATGATTTCAGTAGACCACACATGACTGTGATTTCAGTAGACTAATCACACAGGACTATTATTTCAGTAGACTAATCACACAGGACTATGATTTCAGTAGACCACACATGACTATGATTTCAGTAGACCACACATGACTGTGATTTCAGTAGACTAATCACACAGGATTATGATTTCAGTAGACTAATCACACAGGACTATGATTTCAGTAGACTAATCACAGATGACTGTGATTTCAGTATACTAATCACACAGGACTATGATTTCAGTAGACTAGTCACACAGGACTATGAATCCAGTAGACTATTCACACATGACTGTGATTTCAGTAGAATAATCACACAGGACTATGATTTCAGTAGAATAATCACACAGGACTATGATTTCAGAAGGAAAGTGAAGAGAAAATATCAAACATGAACATCAGAGTTGAAGACTACACAACAGGGGATTTCAGGTCCTTCAAAGCGTAGGTATCATTTCACTTCGGTACATGTTCATAAGTTTTGTGCATGTTTCAACTAATTATTATGGAGTGCCTACATCTCCCTGCTTCATTATCTGCCATGGCTGTATAGCTGCCATGGTTGTTATCATTACTTAATTTCATTTAACGATTGGGATTTATCGTTACCGGAATCTCGACCAGAGACCAGGTTTGGCCCTCAGATATGTCTTTGGCATTCTTGTATGTGAATTTGGTTATACCCCTTATATGAGTAATACGATTAATCGTAATCCTATTACTTTAAGGGGAAGGGGCAAAGTGACTTTGGTGTGGTATGGACCTGGCACCAGGTCAGGTTTTTGTCGCACCCGCTTGCGGAAAGCGCGATATAGTCGGCACTTTGGCGTACGTACGTATGTGTGTCCGGTTAAAGCTTTTGGTTAAAGTTTTTCGTTATGCTATATCTCTTTTTTTAGTGTCCATGCCTCGCCCCAAGGCGCGACATGCAGGCCGCGGCCATCTAGTTCTAATTTCAGGGCTGAATATGTATTTATTTCGATGTAAATATTCTGTTCTGATTTTGTGATTTTCCACCCAATGCAGCAGGTTGAATGCGGGATCAAACCCGTTGACCCGGCTGTAAATGAGCCTTACTGTTGATAGGCCGTTAAACACCATGAAACAAACAAACAAAAATCATTACTTTTACAAATTATTATGTACATGTATTTGTCAATAATTCCAGCACAAAAATATTTACACAATTCCCTAACATTTGATTGGTCCGTAGCAAGTCTCTGTCCAAAATTTATATCCCAGTAAACTCCCATGCCAAACTACTTTCCATAACCGTCAGGCGCAGTGAAAATAAACACATTTTCTTGATGAATTTATTTCAAATGCTGGAATTATAAGGAATAAGAATAAGGAATTATAAGTAATAAACTTGGAAAAGTCGCGGGAATACTGGACGAGGCCTTCCGGCCTTCGTCCAGTATTCCCGCGACTTTTCCAAGTTTATACCCCCGATAAATTCCACAAAACGGCCATTCATTCCTATAATAAACATGGGACATGTCCGATACCCTTAAAATCGAGGCAGGAAGTCTATATTAGTTTCTGTAAAAGAAGCAGCTTCTGTATGAAACATTTTGATTGCCCCTCATGTATGTGCTGGCTTGATTTATAATCTAATAGTAGAACATTAAACTTCAAACCCGGAGGTTATAGGTTAAATCCCCGCCCTAGGGATAAAACATTAATTTATACGACAGTGAAACCCCTCTAAACCGGACACCCTGGGCGGTCTCTAGGGTGTCCGACTTAGAGAGGTTTCACTGTAAATCAGGTATTTGATCATTCTGAGCCATAGTTGTGGGCTATGCGATCACGATCAGACATTTTCACCTGAGATAAATGACCAGGAAACTCATCAAAAATAAGATCGTAGGTGTTTTCTTGGTTTCCGGCTTAGAGAGGTTCCACTGTACTTTAATCAGCCCGAAGTGACTTGAAACTGAGGCGCCATCTACATGTTTATAACCTCAGCTGTCCTGTACCGTTTAACCTGTTCAACACCGCTGACCTGTATAGTGGTATTGACAAAACGTGTAGATCCAGATGAGCCGGCTCGTTACCGTAACGAGCCGTCTCATCAGGATCTGCACTTTTTGCAAGTAATTTTCATAGTTTTGAGAACTTAAAACACCCCCTTTTCATAAATGCACTAGTCTGAAAATCATCTTGTGACAATTGGATTGGTTGCAAAATTAACATATGAAAATCCATTCCAGTTACTTAGGGGGGAAACCCTTTTCACATTTACATGTATGTGCCTCCATTTCAGAAGATGAACTGCATTTAAAATTGACTGGAGAAATCAATTTGATTTGTCAATTTATGTACAAGATACAATCTCTATCAAAACTTTTTGATCGGCCCTCATGTATGTAGTACATGATACATGAGGGCCGATCAAAATGTTTTGATAGAGATTGTACCAGTACCTCGTTTACAGGGCGTTGAGACATGTGGATGATCTGGCTGTGACAATTAAGAAGGAGCTCATGGCTGATGCACAGCCGAGCAGCCTCAGAGCTGGGCCCTCTAGACAGGGCCACAACCGGGGGCAGGATGACGATGACCCTCTCAGAGTCCCCCCTAGACGAAACCCAAGGCCAACACCTGAATGGTAAAATAGGTTGTGATCTACTGTCTCTTTCACGAAACCTGTCCAAATTTTACGGCTATATAAACTATGAAAAAACGATATTTTTTCGATAATATTACATTTTATCGAAATTTAAGAATGAGCCTTCTTTTATTTCATGAAATTTGGTCTAATATTAATTTTATTGCGAAAAAACAATCTGTTAAATCCCCATAGACATCCTCACATCCTTCAGAAATAGTGGGCCGATTTTCAAAATCTAACTTTTGTTTTCTTAGTTAGATCATTTTCAAGCTATCTAGCCAGGTTTTGGGGTCAATCTCCAAAGTGTTTCGACTCCTCCTGCATCTGCCCTAGCTCTTTTCCCCAATGTTAAATTCCCACAGACAAATACATTTTTCGCAATAAAATCATAATTTCACGAAATAAAAAGAAAGCTCATTCATAAATTTTGATGAAATTTAATATTATCGAAAAAAATATTGTTTTTGCATTGTTTATATGGCTGTAAAATTTGGGCAGCTTTCGTGAAACAGACAGTAAGGGCTTGAGCATTGGACCGAAGGTGGTGAGTTACATCCCCACCATGGTCATTAAAAACTCTTTTCATAGTATTTCCATCCCACTGGGGCCCGTTTCACTAAACTTTGTACGACTAAAATGTTCATAAGTGCAGATTTAGAATAGTCTGTAAATTTCAAGAGATGGATTTACATTTATTGAGCATAGGCTGCATATGCAGCCTATGCTCAATAAATGTAAATCCAATAATTGTTTACAATAACACATTGTTAATGTGAATTGTACAGATTATCATAATTTTGCACTTGCAAACATTTTAGTCGTACAAAGTTTAGTGAAACGGGCCCCTGTTTTTTGGATGAGACTTTAAAATGAGGTCCCGTCTCTTTATGCCGGGATTATTTTCGTCGACAAGTGGAGTGAGAGACAACTTTGACTTCAGTCTATTGTGACAAAATTTAGTAATACTGGTATTATTTGATTTTCATGACACATTTTTCAAAAATATGCAAGAATCTCTCATTTAATCATTCCGAAATGATCATATTATAACCTTAGCCGTTGCCGAGAGGTTAAGCCCATTCACTTTCCAGGACCGATCCAGGCGACCCGTTCTCCATAGGCCGCGGTGACCTTGACCCTCTAGGTC
Organism: Conchocele bisecta; assembly: GCA_029237695.1. Lineage (NCBI taxonomy): Eukaryota > Metazoa > Mollusca > Bivalvia > Lucinida > Thyasiridae > Conchocele > Conchocele bisecta. The sequence goes on along the minus strand of CM055266.1, from coordinate 11,724,292 downwards.
AGGGCGGTATGGGCGGGATGCTGTTTGACCCAATGCGAGGTGGGCGCGGCCCGAGGTTTGGGATAGATCCGAGTACTGGTCTACCTGGCAGGCTGCCACCGTATGTGATACAGCAGCTTTTACGTTTTTCTTCCCATTGGGAACCAGTAGCCGATTTCATCAACATTGCAAAGTATACTTATCTAGCAAAGTATACTTTGAGTGAGTAATCATTTTTTTTTCCTGAAGTGCATTATTTCATATAGAACTAACGACTGCCTATCTTTGATGATTAAAAGTATGCAGAATTATTATACAAAATGGCTGTGATAATAAAAATATAATATAATAAATAATAATAAATTTATATAAATAGAAAATTTCTCCCTCAAAGTATACTTTGCTAGAAAAGTATTACTTTGCAGTGTTAGTGAAATAGTCTACAGGTGATGTCCCACTCTATATATCAATGCACACATGGGAGATCAAAACCAAAATGTGAGATCAAAACCTACCCTCGGCCATGAAAAAATACTTTCATAGTATGTCCATCCCGCTGATCTGTCTGATTTAGACTTTAAACTATGATCCCGTCCTTATATAACCTTAGCTGCTGTAGTTGTTGGGACGTTAAAGCACATTCATTTCATTTCAATCAATGATTAGGGATGGGTTGTGACCTAGGGGTTAAACACCCGACTTTCAATCCAGAGGTTGTGGGTTGTGGCCTTGGACATAAAAAAAGACTTTCATAGTATTTCCATCCCACTGGTCTATCGGATGAGACTTGAAACTGAGGTCCCGTCTCTCAATGACCTTAGCTGTTGCTGGGACGTTAAACCCATTCACCTTCACTTTTCAATCCACAATTTATGAAAATAATTGGTATACATAGTATTTCCATCCCACTGGTCTTTTGGATGAGACTTAAAACCGACTCCCCATCTCTATATGACCGTAGCTGGTGCCGAGATGTTAAACCCATTCACTTTTCATGATTTTCCAGATTTGGTGACCTGTGTATAAGTCTGGTATATGCATGTGTGTATTTTTCAGTGGTGCCGTACCCCCGGGAGCCAGGTTTGACCCGTTTGGACCGCCCGGTACCCACCCTGGACAGAGACCTGGGTAGGTCCTGCAGGACATATAGAGAATACGAGGCTATGACTTTTGATATCAGGCAAGGTTAGGAAACGCGTAGGAATTCCGAGGCTTGCCAAGGAATTCCTACCATTACCGAGCCGAGCATGATAAACGTGATGTCAAAAGACACTTGACTGGTATTCTATTTATCAGGTAACGTTTTAGACAACATAATGAGCAATTATGGCGTGGTTTTCGTTGAAAAGAACGCAGACTTGTTTCTGTGACGTCATGGTTCGCCATTCCGTCCGTCTGTCCGTCTGTCCGTCCGTCCATCCATCCATCCATCTGTCCGTCACAAAATTTGTGTCGTGCATATCTCCAAAAGTTTTTGAGTTACAGTCGTGAAACTTTACAGGAATACTGGTCATCGTGTGAAGGTGCGCACCTGGGGTTTTAGATGCGGATTCATCCTGTATTTACGGAGTTATGGCCCTTGACTTAGCGAAAATTGGGGATTTTCAACTTGTGTCGCGGGTATATCCAAAACTATTTCAGTTAGAGTCGTGAAACTTTACAGGAATACTGGTCATCGTGTGAAGTTGCGCACCTGGGGTTTTTAGATGTCTGGATTCATCCTGTATTTTACTGGAGTTATGGCCCTTGACTTATCGAAAATTGGGGATTTTCAACTTGTGTCGCGGGTATATCCAAAACTATTTCAGTTAAGAGTCGTGAAACTTTACAGGAATACTGGTCATCGTGTGAAGTTGCGCACCTGGGGTTTTAGATGCGGATTCATCCTGTATTTACGGAGTTATGGCCCTTGACTTAGCGAAAATTGGGGATTTTCAACTTGTGTCGCGGGTATATCCAAAACTATTTCAGTTAGAGTCGTGAAACTTTACAGGAATACTGGTCATCGTGTGAAGTTGCGCACCTGGGGTTTTAGATGCGGATTCATCCTGTATTTACGGAGTTATGGCCCTTGACTTAGCGAAAATTGGGGATTTCAACTTGTGTCGCGGGTATATCCAAAACTATTTCAGTTAGAGTCGTGAAACTTTACAGGAATACTGGTCATCGTGTGAAGTTGCGCACCTGGGGTTTTAGATGCGGATTCATCCTGTATTTACGGAGTTATGGCCCTTGACTTAGCGAAAATTGGGGATTTTCAACTTGTGTCGCGGGTATATCCAAAACTATTTCAGTTAGAGTCGTGAAACTTTACAGGAATACTGGTCATCGTGTGAAGTTGCGCACCTGGGGTTTTAGATGCGGATTCATCCAGTATTTACGGAGTTATGGCCCTTGACTTAGTGAAAAGTGGGGATTTTCAACTTGTGTCGCACGTATCTCCAAAAGTATTTCAGTTAGAGTCGCAAAACTTTACAGGGATACTGGTCATCGTGTGAAGTTGCGCACCTGGGGTTTTAGATGCGGATTAATCCTGTATTTACGGAGTTATGGCCCTTGACTTAGCGAAAATTGGGTATATTCAACTTGTGTCGCGCCTATCTCCAAATGTTTCAGTTAGTCGTGAAACTTTACAGGAATACTGGTCATCATGTGAAGTTGAGCACCTGGGGTTTTAGATGAGGATTCATCCAGTATTCACAAAGTTATGGCCCTTGACTTAGTGAAAAGTGGGGATTTTCAACTTGCGTCGCTCGTATCTCCAAAAGTATTTCAGTTAGTTGTGAAACTTTACAGGAATACTGGTCATCGTGTGAAGTTGCGCACCTGGTGTTTTAGATGCGGATTCTACTGTATTCACGGAGTTGTGGCCCTTGACTTAGTGAAAAGTGGGGATATTCAACTTGTGTCGCGAGTACCTTCAAAAGTCGATTGATTTGAAACTTTGCACACGTCTTCTACACATATTGAAAATGTGCACCTTGGTGTTTTTATGCCGAACAAATATTTTTTAACAAAAATATTGCCTTTTTAACTTAGCCATTTTTTCTACATTTTTGTATTCAATTTTATATAGGGCACAGAGTTTGTGTACACAACTCCTCTGAAACTGTTCAGTCAATCAATCTGAAACTATACACAAGTCTTGAAGATGTGCACCATTTTTTCTTCATTTTTTTTATCCAATTATATATAATTTCTACTTTACACATCTCTACTGAAATTAGTATACACATGTACATGTTTTGTACAATGAGAGGAAGAAATAATGAGTTTCAAATTCTCATTAATGTTTCTTGCCTTGGTGACAGCTTCACATTTCTGCATCTTCGCCATCTTCGACGGGCGTATTTTATGACTTACGGCACTCTTGTTCGTAATAAAATCAGTATTTGACCAAATTTCACGAAATAAAAAGGCTCATTCTTAAATTTTGATAAAATTTAATATTATAAAAAGAAATATTGTTTTTGCATTGTTTCTATGGCCGTAAAATTTGGGCAGGTTTCGTGAAACAGACAGTTTCTGGTTTTGATCAATATTTGACTGCACTGGTCACACATGTCCTACTGTCTGTTCCACATTTTGCTGCTGACAAACTTTTAGCTATTAAACACATTAAATATCAGAAATAATCTAAAGATAAATACTTTTTCATCAATAACAAAAAAGTCACCCTCTCCTATATAGATTTGCATCGATGTAACTATGCAAACAAAAGTTAGATTTTGAAAATCTGTGCACAAGTAAAAATTTATTTGAAAAAAATCTATTTTTAGCCCCCATGTGACTTTTATTGATTAAAAGTACTTACATTTAAATATTTTTGGGATTTTGGCCAAAAGTTTGTGGCAGCAAAACGTGAAACGGATAATAGGACCTTTGTCTCAGGTGGTTGCCGTGTCCCGTGTTTCAGGCCTGACCCCGACCATATGAAGCCGCCCGATTATGACGACATGTTCATGTAGACGGTAACTGGATCAATGACTTACTTATGGGGACATGGTCGATCGCTTGAAACCAGTGGACAAAAGCAGATCTGGTTGTCGGGTAGTTGCGAATAGTAACCAAGAACTTTTGCATGGTTTATTGCTAGTCGATGAATGATATATGCAACACATTCGTACATTTACAACTTCAACAAACTTGCGACATTTTGTTCAAATTATGACATTTCACATTTCCACGAGCTCCAGATAAGCACTTCAGAGCTCCAGATAAGCTGCGTATTTGCTTAAATACCCAATTAAAATTGCCAAAAAAAACCAATTGAAATCAGAAGTAGCGAGCATCAAAAATCAATACAAAATTTGTGGTACCTTTATCATGCTGCAAACAACAATAATTTCATGGCAATTATATCCACCAGCACCCCAACTCACTTGCAGTATAACCTCTAAACCGGACACGCAGGCAGTCTGTGTATTTTTTTCTGTTCAAGTTTGCAAACACAGCTGCATAGTCCTGTCTGATTTACAGTTGAACATCTCTAAACCGGACACCCTGGGTACCTCCCAGGGTGTCCGGTTTAGAGAAGTTCCACTGTATGACATTTATCAGTATTTACAACTCGTCATGAACACGCATGTGTCGCCGGTTGAAGATGTCACACAGGTGTTGTAGGCATCCCGGTTTGAGTGACAGCACCTCGTCACGTGACAGCTGCTTCTGTTTTTCATTGGCTGTCAGGATATGGGACGCTTCCTCTGCTGGTGGTTTTACAGGGTCATGTAATGATAATATCACTGCCGAAAAGCTTTGGAAATTGACTCTGAAACCTGGCTGAATAGCTTGGAAATGATCTATTAACAAACAAAGAGTTAAATTTTGAAAATCGGTCCGCTATTTATGAAATTAAAACATTTCCTCATGTTAAATCCCCATAGACATGCCTATTGGGATTTAACATGGGGAATTTCTTTTCGCAATAAAATCGATATTGATCCAAATTTCACGAAATAAAAAGAAGGCTCGTTCTTAAATTTTGCTAAAATATATATCGAAAAAATTATTGTTTTTGCACTGTTTATATAGCCGTAAAATTTTGGCATGCTTTTTTTAATAGGTGTCATATACAAGGGTCGGTATGTTGGGAGACTATGTGTAAGTTAACGATGATTCATATCTTACTGCTGAAACTTCCTTACCAAGGAAATGGTCACTTCAGCTGCATAGCCTGATCTCATTGGTATAAGCAGACCTGATATACTACTGTCTGTTTCACGAAAACTGCCAAAATGCTATATAAACCATGCAAAAACTATATTTTTCTTGATAATATTTAATTAAAGCAAAATTTGAGAATGAGCCTTCTTTTTATTTTGTGAAATTTGGTCGAATATTGATTTCATTGCGATAAAAACAATTTCCCCATGTTAAATCCCCATAGACATCTTACATCTTGACTATGGGGATTTAACATGGGGAAATTTCAGAAATACTGGACCGATTTTCAAAATTCAACATTTCCAAGCTATCGAGCCAGGTTTCGGAGTCAATTTTCATAATTTTTTTGTTTTGACTCCTCCCCCAGCTCCTCCACCTCCTTTTCCCCATTTCAAATTGGCATAGACAAATCAATTTTTCGTAATGCAATCAATATTTGACCAAATTTCCCGAAATAAAAAGAACGCTCATTTTTAAATATTATCGAAAAAAATATTGTTTTTGCATTGTTTATATTGCCGTAAAATTTGAGCAGGTTTCGTGAAACAGACACTAGTACATGTAGTACTAGTAGCCTACTGTCTGTTTCACGAAACCTGCCCAAATTTTACGGCTATATAAACAATGCAAAAACAATATTTTTTTCGATAATATTAAATTAAAGCAAAATTTAAGAATGAGCCTTCTTTTTATTTCGTGAAATTTGGTCAAATATTGATTTTATAACGAAAAATTTATTTCTCTATGAGAATTTAACATGGGGGGAAAAGAGGTAGAGGAGTGTGGGAGGAGTCAAAAAACAATTTTTTTGGGAAATTGACTCCGAAACCTGGCTAGATACCTGGGAAATGATCTAACTAAGAAAACAAAAGTTAAATTTTAAAAATCGGTCCAGTATTTCTGAAATTCTAAAAAATTTACCCATTGGGGATTTAACATGGGGAAATTTTGTTTTCGCAATAAAATCAATATTTGACCAAATTTCACGAAATAAAAAGAAGGCTCATTCTTAATTTTTCCTTTAATTTAATATTATCAAAAGAAATCTTGTTTTTGAATTGTTTATATAGCCATAAAATTTGGGCAGCTTTCGTGAAACAGACAGTTAATCCCTGATATAAGGTATATTTTTTCCACTGAGGTCCCAATTTGTTGCATTGGTGAAAAAAATGCTATTGAATTATATTTGTTCCTTGTTTTATCTTGATAATATGAATTAAATAATGTTTTACTTGTCGCACGTCTTTGCTTTATGTACACCCCATGGCATAAATGTGGCTGTGACTCGAGATATGTAGCTTATGGGATTTGTGACCAGTGAAGCTCCTGATAAAATAGCGCATTCCTGTAGCCTGATAACTGTATATTGCTAGTTAGAAGCATGATCGGTGTTTCATTCAATGATCGAATGGTGAACAGTGCATATCCTGATCAGACTGTGCGGATGCACAGGCTGATCTGGATCTGCACTTGTCGCAAAACCCATAAGCCCCATTTCTGCAGACACAGCCACACGTATGGAATTATCAATACGGTCTGATCTGGGTCTACACTATTCACCATTTAGTCACTGAACGACAAACTGTATATATCGGGGATATATATACACAGGTTGAAGTAACGACCCAGAAACTGATATTAGATGCAATTGACGTCGAAAGATGACGAAATTTTCATAGCAAATGCATTGGAAATTTGTCAACTTTCGACGTCATTTACGTAAAATATTTTTCATGAAATATCACACATGATCTGCAGGGCCGTAGCCACGTTGAAGCGGGCAGTTGCCTCAGTAGAAATTTTTGCCGATTTCTTTTGTACGATGCGGGTCGCGCTACGCGTTCCCACTGGATACAGTTTCATAAGATTTGCCTCGGTAGATTTTTACCTCTGGCTACGGCCCTGATCTGTAAAAAATGACATGGTGTGTATCATAATTATGTCGTACGTACCATTTTCTCGGTTGCCATGGGGATATACCGGTAATACAACATTCACTACACCACTGCCTGTGCTAATCTTGCCAATTGTTTTCTTACAAAATTATTGAATATTGTGTTTGAAATCGGTCAGATTGATTGACTTAGAGTGAGCTGTGGTACAGCTCAGGCTCAGCCAATCAACTGCTAGATTACGGTTTGAGATTCCCAATAGATGTTCATAAATGTTGACCTCTGGGCAAGTTTAGCTCACACGGTTTTGTACTTACCAATTTCATTGCGGCTTCATAGAAATGTCCGAATTGTTCCAAATGTAGCTGGTCCCCGTTCTTCAGCAGTAGCAGCAACAGGTTCTGTAGTGACTTGTGACTACCATGCTGTGCCAAATCCACGACCGTCCAACCGCCGCTGATCCCAAGGTCAAATACTTGGCCTCTTTACAAAACTTAACATCAGAGAAATCGGTTATAACTTGTATTTCCTTGCTCGGATCTGCTTCACATTTCACACACGCATTGCTCCAATGGACCTCTACCACCTGTGACAAATTCACGTTCGTTTTGACATATTTAGGGGTACCTGGGCCCACGCGGGGGGTATTCCGTAAGCCTCGTTTACTGACCAATCTAGTTAATAAATGGACCAGTCTGAAAATCATTTCATAACGGTTGGATTGGTTTCAAAATTAACATATCAAATTCCATTCCAGTTAACTAATAGGGGTGACTGTGGGTGGAGAAACGGGGATTATGGAATTTATGACTTGAGTAGACCATCTCGGCCTACACTCATGAGTCATATCAGGGTCTGCATTATTATAGGAATGAATGGCCTTTTTGTGGAATTTATCGGGGTATAAACTTGTAAAAGTCGCGGGAATACTGGACGAAGGCCGGAAGGCCTCGTCCAGTATTCCCGCGACTTTTCCAAGTTTATATCCCCGATAAATTCCACAAAAAGGCCATTCATTCCTTATAATTCCAGCATTTGAAATAAATTCATCAAGAAAATGTGTTTATTTTCCGTTTTCTTAAGAATTATTTTAACTGCGCCTCACGGTTATGGAAAGTAGTTCGGCGTGGGAGTTTACTGGGATATAAAATTTGGACAGAGACTTGCTACGAAGCAATCATATGTTAGGGAATTGTGGAATTATTGTCAATTATATTAAAGGTACATGTCCACTCAGTAGGCACAAAATGTTCAATATATCAGAGACATCATCTGTCAGAGACATTTTCTGGCAAAATAAACATTTATTCACCATTATCCCATTTATTGATTGGCATTATTATACATTTTATATCAGACTTACATTTCCACACTGATATGAGGGGCGATAACCATGTTTCCTTAAAATGTTAACGGACATTGCTATTTATTGTCTGTATTTATTTTTTGATGTGCAATGATCATACTTTATAATCTGTCGAAAATATTATTTGTTCAGGTGGCGCATTTAATTAGCATAAATAATTAAAAAATATCTTGCCTCATTTGCATATGAAAATAGCCTGATACCACCGTGCGTCACTATCCGTAAAATAAATATTACTAAATGATTATATCTGTATAGCAGGCACTCGTAATTTTTAGAACTGGTGGAATAGTGACACAATTATACACTTATTTAATTCCTATAAAGAACAGTTAGTGCCTTCTGAGTGGGCATGTACCTTTAAGTGCAGAAACACTGTTTTAGGGTCAACAGTGTATATTCTTATTGCGCAGCAAACACTGTGCCAGTTGATCATGATCTACTTAAAAAAGCAGATCATTTTTTTCCTGCTGCATGCAGCCTATGCTCAATACATGTAAATTGATCAATTGAAATTTCCAGATGATCCCAAATTTTCACCTACGAACATTTCAGTCGTACGAACTGGTTTGACCATCAGGTACGTTTTTATCTTTGGCTCTTTAGTTACCTGGGAGTTGAATTGGGTTATTGCCCATTATAAAAGTAGTAAGATTTTTAGCTCACCTGAGCAAAGCTCATGTGAGCTATTGTTATGGCAAAGTGTCCGTCGTCCGTCCGTCCGTCCGTCCGTGAACATTTTCAATCATCTTCTTCTCCCGAACTGCTGAGCCGATATTGGTTAAACTTCACAGGGATGATATATGGGTGATGCCATTTCAGCTTTGTTAAAATGGAGGTCATCGACAATCCAAGATGGCCGCCATGGAAAAGTAGGTCAAATTCTTAAAAAATCTTCTCACGAACCGCCAGGCCGATTTCGACGATACTTGGTATGAATGATCGATAGTTAGCGCTGTTTCAGATTTGTTCACATGGTGGCCCGTGGGTCAAAAATGGGCGTCGCCCGAGGGGTCAAATAGGGGTCAAATTTATTTTTAACCGAATATAGTCATGTAATATATCAAATCGAAGGTATTGACGAGACAATCACTCTGGAACATTTTGTGTCTAAATCATATGATTACGTCATCCAAGATGGCCACCGATAGTTCAAATGGTCATTCTTTTACTAAAGATTTCAAACGTCTTTTTCTTGTAAACTGCTTGGCCTATATTGGCCAAACTTAACTGTAATGGTCTGTGGTTGAAGCCTGTTCATTTTTGTTAAAACGGAGGTCATTACCAAATCCAAGATGGCCGCCGTTGAGAAGTAGGTCAAATTCTTAAAAAATCTTCTTCTCACGAACCGCCAGGCCGATTTCGACGATACTTGTATGAATGATCGATAGTTAGCGCTGTTTCAGATTTGTTCATATGGTGGCCCATGGGTCAAAAATGGGCGTCGCCCAAGGGGTCAAATAGGGGTAAATTTTATTTTTAACCGAATATAGTCATATAATATATCAAATCGAAGGAATTGACGAGACGATCACTCTGGAGAATTTTTTGTCTAAATCAGATGATTACGTCATCCAAGATGGCCACTGATAGTTCAAAAGGTCATTCTTTTACTAAATATTTCAAACGTCTTTTTCTTGTGAACTGCTTGGCCGATATTGGCCAAACTTAACTGTAATGGTCTGTGGGTGAAGCCTGTTCATTTTTGTTAAAATGGAGGTCATCACCAAATCCAAGATGGCCGCCGTGGAGAAGTATGTCAAATTGTCAAAAAATCTTCTCACAAACCTCCAGGCCGATATCTACGAAACTTGGTAAGAATGATTGATAGTTACCGCTGTTTCAGATTTGTTCATATGGTGGCCCCTGGGTCAAAAATGGGCGTGGCCCGAGGGGTCAAATAGGGGTCAAATTTTATTTTTGACCGAATATCGTCATTTTATATATCAAATCGAAGGTATAGCAGTAAATCACATGCACATTCGCAATATATGTTAGATCAGAAGGTACCAACAAATTCTGTGGAACATTTGAAGTTGTAAGTGAAGAGTCTTTGTGAAATCAAGATGACCACTATGGAGGCTTTTAGGTGAGCGATACATGCCCATTTGGGCCTCTTGTTACTGATCCTACTGCTTTTGGGAGGGGCCAAGTGATTCTGGTGTGGCGAGGACCTGGCATCAGATCAGGATTATTCTGATTTCAGGGCTGAATATATAGTTTTGTTATTGTAAATATTCAGTTCTGATTTTGGGATTTTCCCCCCATTTGTACATGTACTTGTACAGGTAATATATAGGATTTAGTACTAAACCCATTGACCCGGCCTTAAATGACCTTAGCTGTTGATAGGCTGTTAAACCACAACACAACAAATAAACAAACAGTCCTACGAATTGTAGTGACACGGCCCCCAGATCCCCACGTTTCTTACCCTCTCGCCCTTGTTATATCGCCAGACAAAATCCACATCGGACAAGTATAACTTCTTCTCCGGTTCCTCCTGCTTAGCAGCTTCCTTGCCCTTTTTATTCTTTCTGTCTTTCCTCGATTTTCTCTCTTTCCTGTCCTGACCAGAACAATCCGACGTGTCAAACTTGGTGGCCGGCGAGAATTGTATTGTGTATGATATCCCTCGTCCATACGACCGTACGTGGTGAAGATAACCTGGAAATACATGTATCATAAAAATACAATTATACATAGTGGGTGGCAGCATGTGATGGGTATTTTAACAATTGGGATTCATCCTTACCGGAATCCCGACCACATGTGATGGGTATTTTAACAATTGGGATTCATCCTTACCGGAATCCCGACCAGAGACCTGGTTTGACCTTCATGTATGTCTTTTTAGCTCACCTGAGCGAAGCTCATGTGAGCTATTGTTACCGCAATGTGTCCGTCGTCCGTGAACATTTTCAAACGTCTTCTCGTTTTGTATGTGACAGTTGAATCTAGTTATATCCCTTATGTGAGTATTACGATTATTCGTAATCCAATTTTAGGGAAAGGGGCCAAGTGACTTTGGTGTGGTATGGACCTGGCACCAGGTCAGGTTATTCCAAAATCAGGGCTGAATATATTTTTTCTCTATGTAAATATTCAGTTCAGATTTTGGGATTTTCCCTCCAATCCATAGGCAGTTAAACACCAATACACAATATAGCATACATAACCCTTTTACCCCAATAACTGGAATGGAGTTTGATATGTTAATTTTGCAACCAATCCAATTGTCACAACATGCCTTTCTGACTAGTCCATTTATGAAAAGGGTGTTTTTGCTCTCAAAAATATGAAAATTACTTGCGAAAAGTGCTGGTCCTGATGAGACGGCTCATTATGAGCCGGCTCATCTGGATCTGCACTGTTTGCAAACACTGCTATAGTATAGCGGGCTGTCGGTTCAAAGGGTTAATAACGCCGTCAACTTCTTTACTAGTGTGTGGCAGGTGGGAGCACGCGATGGGTAATTTAACGATCGGGGTTCATCCTTACCGGAATCCCGACTGGAGACCTGGTTTGGCCCTCACATACGTCTTTTGGAATTTTGTATATCCCTTATGTGAGTATTACGATATTCGTAATCCTATTTTAGGGGAAGGGGCCAAGTGACTTGGTGTGGTATGGACCTGGCACCAGGTCGGGTTATTCTAATTTCAGGGCTGAATATATTTATTCTCGATGTAAATATTCCATTCTGATTTTGGGATTTCCCCCCAAATGCAGCAGGTTAAAACAGGATCGAACCCGTTTGCCCGGCCTTACATGACATTAGCTGTTGATAGGCCGTTAAACACTAATAAACAAACAAACTTCTTTACTAAATATGATTAATAAATCAACACTATCCTCGATGTGCCAAAGATAACGTTTGGTTTTAATAATATCTACATGTATACGGAACATACAGGGACAAAAATACAATCAGTATTTGTGAGTGTAGACCAGATCCCTCATAGACATTGCCTGGCACAGAATAGGGGCTAACTCCTCGTAAACATGAACTCTAAATCACCATATGTCGGAGTCGGTGGGATTATGTGGACTAACTCCCTCATAAACATGGACTCTAAATGACTTAACTCCCTCATAAACATGGACTCTAAATCACCATATGACGGAGTCGGTGGGGTTATGGGGGCTAAATCGCTCATAAACATGGACTGTAAATCACCATATGACAGAGTCGGTGGGATTATGGGGACTAACTCCCTCATACACATGGACTCTAAATAAAAAAAACAGATTCGGTGGGATTATGGGGACTAACTCCCTCATAAACATGGCCTCTAAATCACCATATGATGGAGTCGGTGGGTTTATGGGGACTAACTCCCTCATAAACATGGACTCTAAATGACTTAACTCCCTCATAAACATGGACTTTAAATCACCATATGACGGAGTCGGTGGGATTATGGGGGCTAAATCCCTCATAAACATGGACTCTAAATCACCATATGACCGAGTCGGTGGGATTATGGGGACTAACTCCCTCATAAACATGGACTCTAAATCACCATATGACAGAGTCGGTGGGATTATGGGGACTAACTCTCTCATAAACATGTACTCTAAATCACCATATGACAGAGTCGGTGGAATTATGGGGACTAACTCCCTCATACACATGGCCTCTAAATCACCATATGATGGAGTCGGTGGGTTTATGGGGACTAACTCCCTCATAAATATGGACTCTAAATCACCATATGACGGAGTCAGTGGGATTATGGGGGCTAACTCCCTCATAAACATGGACTCTAAATCACCATATGACGGAGTCGGTGAGATTATGGGGACTAACTCCCTTATAAACATGGAGTCTCAGTCATTACATGTAACTTCCAGACACTATATGAAGGCTCAGTGGAAGAATGGGGCTATCTCCCTTACGGAGTTAGCCCCCTTCTTCCACTGATCCCTTCATATACCCAAATATGTATAGTACCCACCTGCGGGGACAAAAATACAGTGAGCATTCATGAGAGTGGACCAGGTCCACGGTGTCTTGGCTATCTTGGGCTGTTTGAACACGCTGATCGTGTCCATATCTAAAGGCGAATACCCGGCTCCGGAGTTCGGGAACTGGAATAGGGAAATACGAGAGAAGAATTTACATTTGTATAAGCATGTACATGTATGTTTGTTTTCTAATTGTGTACATGTTTCATATATATTTCACTGGAATGTCTATAAATGTGAAGTGGTTGGAGGTTCCGAGCATGTGAAAGGTCATTGAACCCTTTCAACCCTAAGGAACTGGAATGGACTGTGATATACTAATGTTCCGACCAATCAAATGGTCACAAAATGATTTTCAGATTCGTCCATTTATGAAAAGGGGGTGTTTTTGTTCTAAGAAATATGAAAATTACTTGCAAAAAGTGCAGATCCTGATGAGACGGCTCGTTTACGAGCCGGCTCATCTGGATCTGCACTGTTTGCATAAACCGCTATAGCGGGCTTTCGGGCTCAAAGGGTTAACGACGGTGGTTCATTTTTACGGGACTCGCCATTATATCTCTGGTTTGGCCCTAAGATACATATATAAATAAGTAAATAATCAGTTTTAAATTTGATACGTTCTTCCAATCAGTGCATGCGAAATACTGGGGGCCGTTTCACTAAACTGTAAGACTAAAATGTTCGTAAGTGCAAAATTATGATACTCTGTAAATATCACATAAACAAGTATTGGATTTACATTTATTGAGCATATGCTGCATATGCAGCCTATGCTCAATAAATGTAAATCCATCGATTGAAATTTCCAGACGATCCTAAATTTGCGCTTACGAACATTTTAGTTGTACGAAGTTTAGTGAAACGGGCCCCTGGATCAGACCCCATTGACCCTGACTAAAATGGCATTAACTGCCGAAAGGGCCGTTAAACGTTAAACGTCAATAAACAAACAAATACATGATGTCTTGCAGCGGACCTATCTACATCAGACATAAAGAAATATAAATGTGTTTGTTTAATATTGGATCTATTATAATGTACCCCCAATGATAATGTTGGTTCGTGATTACAAAGCACGCAAGCAAGTCTATGAGAGTTGGTACGTCTGAATCACAGTGGAATCTCTCTAAACTGGACACTCTGGGAGTCGTGAATATGTATACAGTATAAGTAAAATGTATGATATTCCTGATTCTCCCACTTTTGAGTGTCCAGTTGTCCAGGTTCTCCCACTTTTCATTTCCAAAGTATTGGTCAGTTAGGCGAGACTACGGTGCTATAGTCTGTAACAAGTTTGCGCTGATGATAGATTACCAGAAAATTTAAGATATATGATGTTTATAAGTTTGTTATGAATTAATCCCTCCTTTCAATATGGCATTGATCTTGTTTAATTAGGTGCCTAATTGGTATGTATCATCACCTGATGAATCTGATAATTGAGTAATTATAATAAAAGTGTGTACATGTATAATAATTATATTTCTTAGAACTTTAAAAGTTTGTAGTGCTTATTGAGTTAGTATATTAACAGGCAATTAAATTTCTCTGATGTTTAATTTGTTTGCGCTAAAGTTCCTTAATACTAATTCATGCTTAGAAACGTCATTCTCAATAATCTTGTTTAATTAGGTGCTTACATGACATCAAAAACATGTACATGTATATTAAGTACTTTTTGCAGCACTATCTTCAACATTTCGATCAGTTTGTTTAGTCTATCATGGCTAATGCGCAAGTAGATATACAGTTTGTACTTAACAAGCATGGTGGGCAGAGTCTTGTCACTGGAGGCTACAGGTTTATGGTATGTATATCAAAGTCTGTCTCTAAATCTCTCTCTCTATCTCCCTCTCTCTCTTTTACAGCTGTTAATGGTTGTAATGTAAAAAATGTCAATGATATGTGGAATGGACCGATGCACAGGCAGACAATAGCAAATTATAATTATCCATTATCAATCAGGAAGCATATGTACTTCTGCATCAGATGGTCTGCACAGCGAAAACACCGAATTGTTGTTTTTACAGGGAAAACACGTTAGTCATAATATCATTTTTACATAAATTATATGCTTTATTTCGGGTTAAGAATCGTCGACAAGATCGTATCTACTGGACCTGCTCTGCACCAAGGTGCACAGCCAAAGCCACGACTATTGACAACATCCTCGCCAAGACAACGGGAAACCATAGCCATCCCGCCGACTACACAGACGTCGACGTCAGAAATGTGATGGCGAACATACGTAAGCGGTGCCGAGACGAGTTAACCCCCATTCCGTCAATATACGAAGAGGAGATAGCTGCTATTCGTGGGAAGGAATGGAATGATGATACAGCGAGAATGGCGAGCCACATTCCGACATTTCAAACGTGTAAGTGGACACTCTACTCCGAGAGAAGTAAACTCCGACCAAACCTCCCATCATCTGCCGCCAACATCGTACTTGACGGAGAATGGATGCAGACAACAACAGGAGAAGAATTCCTCCAGATCGACGTTGGTACCAACAACAGAATGCTTGTGTTCACAACGAGATCAGGTCTTGAGCATCTGTGTGCGGTTCCGGTGATATACGGTGATGGCACATTCTACACGTGTCCCAAATTATTCCATCAACTGTTCTCGCTCCACGGATTCATAGATGGAGCAATGCATCCGTTAGTATTCGCATTCCTACCGGGGAAATCGACCAACGTATATGAGACATTCTTCAGTCACCTACAGCAGAAATGTGAACATTACGGCCTACAACTAAACCCTGAACGTGTATTT
>CM055266.1:11649473-11707637 GCA_029237695.1 Conchocele bisecta | reverse complement strand
TGAACGTGTATTTCTGGATCACGAGCTGGCGTCACGCAATGCGGCTCTGCGTGTTTTCCCGGACTCCAATGTGAAGGCATGTTTCTTTCACTACACCCAGTGTATATGGCGTAAGGTGCAGGCACTAGGATCGAGTACCGTGTACACAGAGAACGACCGCGTACACCGGCTGGTGAGACGAGCGTCCCGTTCTGCCCCTGTTCCTGAGAACGAAGTAGAAGACATATGGCTTGCCGCGCTGGAAGATATGGAAGTCGACGATGTTCCGGCTAACGTCTCCAACTTCCAGGACTACGTCACCGAGCAGTGGGTCGACCGAGACGACAAAGACGTCTGGAACCACTTCGCCACAGAGGGACCAAGGACGACAAATCACCTTGAAGGCTGGCACAGCAAATTGAAAAAGGCGGTTAGACACGCACATCCGAACATATTTGCTATAATCGAGATATTGAAACAAATTGAAGCAGCATCGTGCATCAAGATTCTGCAGTTCCAGGCAGGTGGTGCCCGCCCTCTGAAACGGAGACGATACCGTCTCATTGATCAGCGACTTGGCCACTTGAAGATGCGTCTACAGACGGGTGAGCTGACGACACTGGAGTATGCCGACGCAGCATCACACCGACTACACATCTGAATATAATTATGATATGGTATCCGGCACCGTTCACTGAAACAATGACATTATACTGACTGCACAGTGACACAGTGTGTGGATTGAACTGAATTGTGCAGACCCTGATCAGCCATGATTACATGTATTCACTGTTGTCCACATGCTTTTGCTAATTAAAATATTAAATATTCTAAAACTTAGCGTTATATAAGGGAATATACCAATAATTATTGTATGAAGAAATAAGAAAAATAAGGAAAATAAAGAATTGCAGATTACAAATGCAATTAACTATTTTGTATGCTGATTTCACGTTTTTCCCTTCATAATTCACAATTCAAAGTTGATACAGAGCATAGTCCCAATTTCCCCCCAAGGCTATGCTTATAACAACAATATTACCTGTACACAATTCCAGGTTCTCCCACTTTCAAAACAGCCCCATTCTAAGGAAAGTGGGAGAATCAGGAAGATACCAATCAAACAAGGCTTTCGCACCGAGGTGTGAAACAGCTTAGGCCATTGCCTATCACGGGGTATAAGGTCGCCAGGCGAAACTGTACACCAGGTATAGAAGGTCTTCGAGCCAATTTCCACCCTTAACTATAAGCTTCATTCAACATGTGCACATAATTCAAATGAAGATATATATTTTCTGAAGAATAAATAAGAAACAGTTTAATAAACTGTAGTTTATTTGCTCCCTGAGTATGCAAATCTTTCATCAAAGCTATATTATATATTTTTAATTGAAATAAAACGACCATTACAATCGAAAATAGTTGTCTCAAATATCGCATATTAGCTAATTCACAGTATTGGAATATTGCGCATTACACATATGATGTCTTTAAAACTGACCACAACCGACGGACACTAGTGGTCAATTTCGCAGGCAATACTGTATTAAGTACTCCTATATTGCTTCACGATGAACGGGAGACAACTGATGTAATCACTTTTCCCATACCTGGAAAAGAGGCGTAACCCTTGCTATCAGCACAAAATAGTTGCACATGAGAGCACACACGAACGAACACGACAGGTTGGAACCAACCTGACGTGTTCGTTCGTGTGTGTACTTACACGCTGACCCCAATGTAATTGAAGGGGTCAGTACAATAATGAGGCTATGTCCATAAGGGAGTTAGCGCACTTTTCTACTGACACGTTCATTTTTAATGGATTTCATTGTCCTTTAATTGTGATACTAACGGCTGTTCGTGATCGCAAAGTCACATGCATGTTTTTCAGCAGCAATATGATTTAAGTGAAACTTCTCTAAACCGGACACCATGGAGGTACCCAGTATAACCTTTGTTAACCGGACACCCTGGGAGGTCCCCAATCGAACCTTTGTAAACCGGACACCCAGTAGAACCTCTATAAACCGGACACCATGGGAGGTCCCCAGTGGAACCCCTGTAAACCGGATGCAAATGCAGCTCATGAAGACGCGTTTGCTGCGCCATATTTCAGGGTGTCCGGTTTACATAGGTTTCACTGCAATGATGGTCACTGTGTGCCCAGTAGTGCTGAAGATCTTTCAGCAGCCTTAGTCAGTGAAATTATTTGGCTAACTGAATCAAATGTAGGTCAATGTCACTTGAAGGCCATATGCAAGATAGAGTTTGTGACGCACACCGCTGTTATTGTGTATGCATGTTGGATATATGAAGATAGAAATGTGGCAAAAGTATGTCACTTGAAAGCCACATATTTGACATTCGTTTGCAATTCGGAAATTGTTAGGTACTATGTAGCTATACACAACCGCCTGCGTTAATCTTGTACAGATTATCAACGTTTCTGGACATCTATTGCAATCGAGAAGTTTGATTGGCTATGCCTGCGCTGTATCACAGCTCAGGCTCAGCCAATCAAAGTGTTTGATTTCAAGCACAGTATTAAAGTATTTTGAACGAAGGAAATTGACAAATATTGGCAAAATTACAGTGGCGTAGCCATACTCTTGCCGAAGGGGGGGGGGGCGAATTATGAATCATTCCCTGGAATAAAATATTGATTTCTACATTAATTTCTACATTTCTGTAGTAAGTTTCACATATATTGCAGTTAGTTCCCTCAGAAATACGTAAGTTAAACTAAAAATACAAACCTGCGTAAATGTTAGGTGGTGCGTTTGCACTAGTTACACTACTGGATTAGCCCATGCGGTAGTTCCTCCATGTCGATGTAATCAAGTTAGTCAGGTTGTGACTATATAGGAAACAGGCAGGCAATTGATTTCCCATAGACCCACATTCACACAACATTACAATTGCAAACTACCTGCGCTAAAATCAATTGTGTTACTTCCATTCCTGGAGTCAGTGACCTAAGCCGGTTAGATCCATACCAAACACGGGATCATGCCGATTGATTTCCATGAATTATTTCCCCTTTTTTGACGGAACCGTCTACTTTCACTTTCGAAACCTCTATCTCACCCCCACATCAAGTCGCACACTTTAACCTACATGTGTAGAACATGCAAATACATGTAATATAATAAAATGTTTGGCACAGACATACCTTTCCTGCAGCATATATTTTATTTATCTCTCTGTCATAATAATAACAAACAATGCCGTTGTCCTGAGAATTTACTCCTTGTTGCTAAGCTGTACCAGGACTGGTTTACGGTCACATTATTCATTGGCCGACTGGTTCCTCTATGCCTTTCTCCACACTGCAAACCTAATCCACAGTGTTGGTCATATAGATAGTACGTACAATTAATGAATTAGGCTATACATGATACAAACCGAACTATTTAAAATGAGTGTGTGAACATTCTACACTTGGACCAGCCTAAGTATCAATACAGCGAAACCTCTCTAAACCGGACACCCTGGCAGGTCCATAGGGTGTCCGGTTTACAGATGTTCCACTGTAAATCAGGCATATGACCATTCTGATACGTATATGCGTGCTTTGCAATCATGAACATACATTAACATCTCAGATAAATGCCCAAGAAACCGATCAAAAATAGGTACACATATTTTGTCTTGGTGTTCGGTTCAAAGAGGTTGCACTGTATTTGCATGTACGGTGCCACGGCGATGAGCATGTTAAGTCACTATCCCGTCAATTGCCTTTAAGGTTCGATGCATACAATAGCCCCACCCACATGACGTCGCGCGACGTAGTTGATACATTTTTTTTAATCAGTCATTAATCTTCATGACGGTGTCAATAACGGCACGCTATTGAATGGCAACGTCGCTGTTCAAAATGACGTAAAACAAGACGGTTCTTAACTTTAGCGGCATAATTGGTTATTTACATTGTTTTAAACGAGCAGAAATGCAAAGATAATATAATTATTAAAAGTTCAACCATGGGCAGTTGCATTTACTGTGGTAGGTAAAACAGTCGGACAGGTTCACTACGTTCTATTACTAAATACAGCTGCTCATTTGTCATAATAGTTTAGTAACGCCCGGAATGCTGTCCAACTTATAGGCAAGATGAGTGGAACTTATCTAACCCAGACACCTTGCCGGGTCAGCATGGTGTCCTGTGAAGAGAGGTTCCACTGTATATAGGAATGTGAACACTTCAAAACATGTGTGTGCATTTATTATACATAACAGTCGAAATCAATTACCACTGTAGGTCCAGTAGCTTATTTCACCCACATTGCAAAGTATACTTATCTAGCTAAGTATACTTTGAGGGCGTAATCATTTAGTTTTCCCGAAATGCATTATTTCATATAGAACTAACGACTGCATATATTTGATGATTAAAAGTATGCATACTTTTTTTTTTTTATTATACTGACTTTATTACATTATCACAGCCAAAATGGCTGTATTAGTATTAGTATATTATTATTAACCTCACTAAGGCAGATACCAAGGCAAACACCGTGTTTTATTCTATTTGACTTGCAGTGGAAACTCTCTAAACCAGATGCCAAGGTGTTTCAATGCATTAATAATAATAATAATAACAATAAATATTATTATTATTATTATTAATATTATTATTATAATAACACGTACGAATAAGCATAATACAGCTTAACAAACCGGGGCTTATTGCCTTAGGGACAAGTGTAGACCCAGACCTATGCCTTAGGGACAAGTGTAGACCCAGACCAGAATGTGCATTCGCGTTGCTCTCCATTCAATTGAAAAGCCATTTATTTTACCGTATGACGAACAATGTGAACCATTTTCTGACTGCCAGAGGGCGAAGACGGTCAGAATAAACATGGCTCAAAAAGGAAATAATATCAAATACAAATCGAAGGGAGGTAACTCCGACCACCGATTATAAGCTCGTCTGATAAATAATGTTAGGTAACTTGGACAATCACGAGTAACTTCCCTTCGTATGCTCAGGTAACGAGCTTCGTATTGGCCGACTACGTACCGGCTGATATCATATTGCTGTATCAGGCATTGGCATGATACGAAATTCGGAATATCCGGGTTTACAACAAATCGAGACATGCGATTTCATTGGTCGAACGGTGTCACATGACGTTACCGAATTACGCCAGTGTAAATACGTGACGGAAACAAGTCCGCGCTCTTTTCTACAAAAGGTTAGAGGATACAAAAATAGTCCGGTATAAAAACATAGTGCGGGTGTTTTGAGGTCACAGCCACCGTTTGCTTGCAAATCTTGATCCATTACTACCCAGTTTCACTTGAGGAACATTTTGGGGTGATCTTAACACCAGTTTTCAGCATGAATTGTAGCATATACAAGAAAACACTGAACCTGTTGGTCAAGTGATGTAAACAGAGTTTCTGTGGCCCAAAAATGTAAACAATATTGGAGGATATGACAAGGTTGGATTTTTCTTTCTTATGAGTAAGTGAACCTATTGCTTAGTTCATGCAGAACCGGTATAGACTGGCTGCAGGTCATGTACAAGTGGTTCCCACAGCATCCATACGAATAGTGAAAGTAGGAGAGACTGGCCTTATTGGGTGGCATTCGGTTAAATTATATAGTAAAACTATTTGGAGGTGTCTAACCAAAAACGACGTCATAATTGCTCATTGTGTAGCATAAAACGTTACCTGACAAATAGAATACCATGCTAATCTCTTTTGATATCAAGTTTATCAGGCTCGGCTCGGAAACCGTAGGAATTCCGAGGCTCGCGTACGCGTTTCCTAGCCTCGCCTGATAAACTTCATATCAAAAGACAGTAGCATGGTATTCTCTATATAATTGGCGGAGTTTGTCGGTTTACACATTGTGCCAATTCTAACGTCAACTTCTGCGAAGGGAAACTACTCGTGCTTTTCCAAGATCTAGTTACCGGCACCCGTTTCATTGCAATTCGTCCGATTAAGAAGTCCGTGAGTGCTGAGTCATGAGCATGTATGTGTATAAATGTATAATGATAGGTGCTGCGATTACCGATGTTTGAAAATAGTTGGCACGTGTAACCGCATGTATTAATCAGTGTTTGTGGTGGTAAACTACGGTGGCATCAGTCAACAGTAAATTCGTACGAACAATTTCTACAGTACGAGCTTTAGTGAAACGGACCCTCACCAAACTTATTACGGTAAGAATGTTCGTACGAAGAATTTTATTAAGTTGCTTCTCATATTAACGTGGTTAACTAACATTACCACTTTGCACCTGCATGCATACAACATACATGTGAACACACCAACTAATCATGTTCCTACTTCTGTTGTCAGTGTAAATCAAGGTGTATGATCACGTGGTACTAACAACAACAACAACAAGTACTGAAACTTCCAGAATCCATCTGTTTCAAAGTACGTGTCCTTATTACGTAACGGATTTTGATGAAATATGGCGCATCAAACGCGTCTTGTTAATCTGCATTTGGTGGTCTTTGTATTTTCGCCCAAACTTCTATCGTTTTTTGCGAAGAATCGATTTCCGTGTCTACCGACACGGAAATCGATTCTTCGCAAAAATGACATAAGTCTGTGCCGAACTCCCTGGACCACCAAATGCAGCTCATGAAGACGCGTTTGCTGCTCCATAATTCATAACAATCCGTTGCGTATTAAGGAAAATATCAAATAATACTTACTTTGGAGTGGGCGACGTTGTTGTTGTTGTTGTTGTTGTTGTTGTAACCACGTGATCATGCACTTTGTAAATGTTATTCCAAAATTAAATTAAATTTTGCAGTTACGAACTTAGTGGTACGAACATTTCAGCGTAATGAAGAGTCAAGTCCTACAGTTCCTGTGCGTGTTGGCCATCAGTGTAGCCCTGCTCACTCTGGTGGATGGACAGGGGTTTTGTATCCGCATGAATAGCCGCTGTTACGACAATCGGCGGAACGACCGGTACTGCCACCCGTTAGCCTGCTCCATCCGCCGCTGGGGCCGCAAATGTTTTCTCGTAGGTGGTGGCCGGTGCAGGTGTCGGCCCGCCAATAGCCGCTTCATCCTGAATGACGAGGGAAACACGGAAACACGGAATTCACCGACGACTGATATCACGCAACTTCCGGAAATGTCACGTGGTCATTGGTGCCTGGCCAATGGAATGGTGGTACTGATCATGTGACTTCGCTTACAAAGGAAACATTGAAAAGAAGCCTTGTATTGACATGTTATCTTCTCTTTTTCTTTCGTCTTCAGAATATGTGAAACACATTGTCATATAACCAAATAGTAACAGATAAACGCCACACCTGAACTGGAATAATTGCAAATCGTATATAACGATAAGCCGCGAAACGACAGTAGCTGGGCCCGAAAACATATTACATCATACTTTGCATAACCAAATATCGATCATTCCCGGCCTGATATGTTATGCCCTGACCAATCGTCAAATATCATCATTATATAGGATAACACTGTTACGGCTGAGTATCCATATATCACATGCACTCACACTCAGCCTTTTTCACGGTCTTACATACCGGCTTCGTGCGATAGGAGAATGAACTAGCTAGGTTAAATTAACCGCCTCATTGCCGCCTTCATTTAATGCACATATTTCGACTGTATGGCAGATATTAGTAAATTCGGAAACAAACGGGCCAACGGTCATTGACCTGCCACTTTTGGGTTCAAGTGCCCGGATTTGGAAGGTCCTCGAGCCAATTCCTACCCTTAAATATAAGATAAAAAAAAACATGTTATGACAGAATTGAACAAAAATATCCGCTCTTTCGGAGAAACTGTTGTGCAAATAAACACCCAGTAATTATACTACGTAGGCTGCAACAATATATATAAGTTATTTATGCGATCTGCCCTAACAAAACTTACTATTACACCACCAACAGCATTGCCCGAATATCAACGTTTCTGAACATCTATTGACACTCTCAACTCGCAATCAAACAGTTTGATTGGCTGAACCTGAGCTGCAGCACAGCTCATGCTCATCGAATGAAGCTGCTCGATTTCAAGCACGATATTCAAGTAAGACATAATCAAATATTGGCAAGATTAGCGCAGGCGGTAATGTTAATATTGCCCGAATGTCAACGTTTCTGCAATCAAGCAGTTTGATTGGCTGTGCATGAGCTGTAGCACAGCTCAGGCGCATACAATCAAGCTGCTCGATTTCAAGCTCGATATTCAAGCATTTAGAAAGAATGACATTAACAAATATTAGCATTATTGGCGCAGGCGGCAATGTAATATACAAATGCCTTTGCGGTGTGCACAGTCATAGACGAACCAGTGTATACAGTGAAAAATCTCTAAACCGGACACCCTGGGAGGCCCCCAGGGTGTCCGGTTTAGAGATGTTTCACTGTAGGACCGATGTAAGAGCAATGAAACACATGCCTGTGTGCATTGGAATCATAAACACGAATACACATCAGCGATTTATAAAGACCGTGGACCCATGTCACTAAGCTTCGTACGACAAAAAAATGTTCAATCGAAGAATTTAATAATTATACTGAAAGGAGATATAACAAGCTTCTGTTTTCGCGATACGCTTATGTATTCATCATTTATATATGAAATAAAACAAATTTTACAGTAATCCGACCAGTATTTTACGGATTTCATATTCCTGACAACCAGTTTTTTCAGCCGTCACTGCATGACTAACTTCCCCTTATTTTGCTTACCACAGTTATTTCCCTTTGCGGTCACGTGGGTATATGACGTATCAGTAGAACTTCCGAAATGTATGCATAATATGATTATTACACGTAATTGTTCAACAGACTACTTACAACTCCAGTTTATTAGACCACTGATATAAATATATGGGACTGTACTGTACTGTAAAAATATAAGAATGACCTAGTTACAAGCTACATACTGAACTGCGACAGTGCAATTTTCAACAGCTGTAGGATACCAGTCTGTATATACATTTATTTATATTTACATCGTCAGGTTACAATATATGTTTCCTCCAATAGTACGTATTTATAATGCTAAACAGAGTAGACACTTATTAGAGCTGTCAGGTGCATATATGGATCTGGTGCTATGCTGGTCAAACTGTCATAACGTCATTTTTGTAGGTCATTGTCCACATACAATGCAACAATACTGTACATGGGGTCAATTAAGGAAAGCCCAGGGTGACAGCAGTGGAAAAATTAGTCGCTCTAATTACCACGGGGATGGTGGGGTTGTTTGAGATGTGTGTTTTTGAAGATTGTGTCAACATCCGCTGTACACTGCGACTGAGAGGGTGCAATAAGCCAAACACAACACGGGGCTTATAGGGCGTTTTCGACCAGTGTATATCCTGTTCAGCCTGTACATTCGCACAGTCTGAACAGGATCTGCACTTTTCGACGTTCCTTCTATAAAACACACTAACATGCAATCTAGATCGTATTTAGACTACAGGAGTGTTATATTTGAATATGACCTACACTAGTCACAAATCACACAAACCCCATTTCTCCAGTCACAGCCACATATAGGACCAAGCTTCGACGTAACCCCCATTTGACAAAACAACGATTAAGTCCATGACCGGGGGTCGAATAAAAACCGATCATATTTAAATTAGCATGATTAAAGAGATCAGATAAACCAATTTGAGAACTAATCAAGTGATCAATTATCCTTTAAGGAATATTAATGTTCAAAACATCAGTTGACTAATCAAGTAACCACAATAGCATCATGAGGATTAGACATTTCACTTTGAAAACATATGAAGAAATCAATGATTCAAACAATTAAGAATCAAAGTGACCGTAAACTATAGACATATATTGGACAAGCGGGGGGATTATGTCCTACCTGGGGTTTTATATGGGGGGGGGGGGATTTTGTCCTACCTTGAATCTGAATGGGGGGGGGGGGGGGATGGGGGGGGGGGGGGATCATGTCCTACCTGGGTTTTTATATGGGGGGGGGGGGTATTTGTCCTACCTGTATGTTATTTTTGTCCTCCTGTGCAAAAAAGCATGGGGGGGGGATTATGGTTTGGGACTGACATCAGTATACAAATGTACAAACGATACATACATATTCTTGTTTGACGTTTATTGTGCAACTGAAAATACTTCATTATATGTGCTTGTTTGATTGTGCAACTGAAAATACTTCATTAAATCTGCTTGATGTTTGATGATTATTGTGCAAATAAAAGTACTGAATATGATTTACCTTGATTCTGGACGGGGGAGGGGGGGAGGATTTTTTTTTTGGGGGGGATTCTGTTTACATCCGTAGCTTCACACGTCTGTCACTGACTCGGACAGATAAACAAAATGGATTGAACCAATCAGCATAGAATAGGTGTGGCTTCATTGAATTAAGAATACACCTGTCCCAAGATCCACTTCCCTATTTGAAATGTCACATAGCATCAGCATGGACTTCGCAAAAAGTCCTTGCTGCCCAGTCGTAAACAATAGCCCCAACAAATCCGCCCCAGCGTCATCACCTCTATGCTTATCAAATATATCACAAAATAGTTCCAGCGACAACATTAACACATACAACATAGCAGAAGGTCATAGAAGTGTTACGAAACAACACACAGAGGCAGCAACCAACAACATTAAAACATCCACCCCAAATGCCAGTCCAATGGGTAGCCCGGTGGGGGAAACAAATAAGTGTGCTAAATCTAATAAGAACAAAACACACAATATGCCCCTTGCACAAAAACAATCAAAAACTTTTAACAGGAATGGAAAATTTGGTAGTCGTCAAACTAAAAAACCTAAACGTAAAGTCCAATGTAAGCAATGTCCCAATGTTCTAGCGCCTCCAGTACAGCTGAGAAGCAATGAACCTGAAACAGCCTCCCAGCCAGAACCTCTGAATAGTAAACATGGCGCTCTTCTGCACAAACGCAGAATATGCTCGTAATAATACATAACATTAATATAACATAAACATATATGGGTAGAAATAATCATAGTAATAATCACCCCCTGACAGTCCTTCAATGGAACTGTCGGGGATTTCTACGGACAAAGGGAGAGCTAATGAATGCTATAGAAACTAACATATTGTCACCCGATGTAATATGCCTTCAGGAAATGCCAAAACCATCAACTCTAACAGGATACAACTTAATAGCGCACTCCACAAAACCATTCCAAGGTAGTGGAGTAGGTATATATGCTAAAAATGGAGTTTCTTGTACACAATTAAAAACGAATCATCTTAAGGAAACAGAAAATATTCTTTATTCTGCAATTAAAATATCAGGTAACAAAGGTAATATAGACATACTAAATGTATACATCGGTCCCGGTGGCAGTACAAACGCTACTAAACTACACAATCTATATAACATTACCAAACAGATAAGTAATAAAGCTCTGATATTGGGTGACTTTAACGGACACAACCCACTTTGGGACGTGCATTATCTCGCCAAAACTAACAAAACTGGTGATGAAATAATAAACTTTTTAGACAATACAGATTACGTATTATTAAATGATGGGGCCGTAACCTTCGATACGTCTCATATCCCACATAGTAAAGGTATAGGAACAACACCAGACATCACATTAGCTACACCAGCTCTAGCTTCTTCGTCCTCCTGGTTCGTACACGATTCTACACTAGGAAGTGATCAATATCCAATAATTACTAAAGTTTTGACCCAATACCATAAGAGTACTCCCGCAACAATTCCTAAATGGAAGCTAGGTCAGGCTGACTGGGAGCGTTTCCATCACTTATGTTCAACTAAGTTACACATAGAGAAAAAATTAAACTGCAATGAATATCATAATGAATTTGTGAGCACTCTCTACGAAATCAGTAAGGAATGCATACCACAGACAAGTGGCAAAGCACACAATCGCCCAACCAATCCCTGGTGGACTCCGGCCTGCTCGGATGCCATTAAAAACAGGGAGAACTGTCTGCGTAGATGGAAACAGGCATATAAATACCATAAAACCCTGAAAGAAAAAGGCGGGACGAGTATCGGGTGGCCAAATCCCTCGCGTCCGCCATATTAAATGAGGCAAAACAAATCGGTTGGGAGAAATTTATTTCGGAACTTATTAACGAAAAAACTAGTAAAGACATTTGGGATCAATTCAATAGAATCAGAGGTAAACGTACACCACCACTACCACAAATTTTACATAACAACAACCTAGTTTACGATGAAAAACAAAAGGCAGAGGCGCTCACAGACCATTATAAAACTATTTCAAGTAACGACAACCTTACACCAGAATTTAGACAAGTTAAAGAACAAAGAGATCCAATTATCCAATCTAAGATAGATACACAAACAATAATTCCTGAATTAAATGAAGGAACCTGCCTCAATAGACGTTTCATCATGTCAGAACTAAAAGCTGCCCTTAAAAGTAAAAAGAATACAGCACCAGGAGCAGGTAAAATACACTATACAATTTTAAAGCATCTCCCTATTGAATCTATGGAACAATTGCTCCTGGCTATAAATAAATCCTGGGAAAACGGTACCCTACCTGACTCCTGGAAAGAAGCTACCATCATCCCTATATTAAAACCTAAAAAGGATACAACGCATCCATCATCATACAGACCAATATCGTTAACACCAACAATTTGCAAAGTGATGGAAACGATGGTAGCGAATAGGTTAAAGCACCATATAGAATCAAACCAAAAAATAAGCTCGACTCAATCAGGATTCAGAAATCAAAGATCTACCTTAGATCAACTAGCACGACTGGAAACCGTAATTAAAACAGCTATGATGGAAAAGAAAACGGTCGTTGCTGTGTTCTTAGACCTAGAGAAAGCCTTTGACCTAATGTGGACAAAAGGAACAATAGAGCAACTCATAGAGAAGGGCATAAATAACAGAATGGTGTTATGGCTTGACAAATTTCTTACGGGCAGGAAAATTAGAGTCAGAATAGGAACAGAGCACTCCGAATTCCAAAACATAGATAATGGTTGCCCCCAGGGCAGCGTCGTTAGTCCAATATTATTCAACATCATGATTGACACACTGCATACTGAACTTAACAATGCTAATAAGAATACACGTACAAAAGAAGACCTATCACAATTTGCTGATGACAGCGCGATCTGGAATGCACATGCGAATCTAGATGTAGCCCTCGGAGTTGTACAGACATCACTAGATAAAATTACAATATGGCAAAATAAATGGGGGTTTAAAATCTCCCCACTTAAAACTGAGGCAGTCATATTTCATAACGGAGGGACATTGTGATATAAAGATGCGGAGCAGCGGTATTATACCTATAAAAGAGAACAGTACTATAGAATAAAAAATCTAGTGGTGAACAACCAATCAATCCCTTACAAGAAATGTGCAAAATTTGTAGGTATGATATTAGACGACAGGATTAACCTTGGGTGTTTCCTCATGTAACAGACCTAGTCCAACGGTGTAGGAAGGACCTTAATCTAATGAAACTTATATCAGGTACATCATATGGAGCAGACAAACCGTCTCTCCTACGATTCTATGAAGCATTAATACTATCTAAAATGGACTACGGCTGTATGTTATACAAAGACGCAGCGGCCAGTCATCTAAATAAACTAGAAATAATTCAAAGAGCAGCATTAAAAGTAGCAACGGGTGCCTATCAATCAACTAGAGCCGCAGCAATAGAAGTAGAAGTAGAAACAGTTGTACAACCACTGGATCTGCGACGTGAATGTAATTTACTAAAATACTGGGGCTCGCACCAGCCACATGGTGCTAACCTACCACTTAACGAACTAATACAACCCAAACGTACATATAAATACAACATGTTAAGAATTAAAAGAGGTACTAGTAAACCGAATAAAAAGTATCAATCTAACAATAATAAAATAAAAACATGTTATGCAATGAACGCTATAAGCCTAGAAGAAGAATATGGACTAAATGACTGTAAAATACAACCATTCTTCACACACATACCTTATTACCCATTTGAAATCACAGCAAGATCTGACCTTACAGAAATAATAATAGATAAGAATAGGGATCCAGCCCTCAGCCTTACAAACGCAACAAATTACATTCACCACCATGGGAAAGACACGCTACAGATATACACGGACGGTAGCAAACATTCAGAACTAGGAATAACATCAGCTGCTTTTGTGGTACCCCAACTAGATCATATAGAACAATATAAGTTGGCATCCAATCTAAGTGTATTTACAGCAGAGCTTATTGCCATAGAAAAGGCCCTTATATACAACCTTACGCTAAATGACAACAAAAACACAGTAATTATAACAGATTCATTAAGCTCTGTTCAAGCTATTAATTCAGGTACATCTAAAACGAGACCCGACAAAATACATGACATTAAGACACTAATAAGCAGAACAGTGGAACAGGGCAAGCTTATAAAATATCGATGGGTCCCTTCCCATATTGGAATACCGGTAATGAAGAAGCAGATCGCGCGGCTGCTTCAGCACATTTGACAGGCACTGATGAAATTAACACTACCTACTCATAGAGAAATATATTCTGTTATTAGCAAACAATCAAGATACAATGGCAAACACGTTGGAATAACATTCATGAAAGTAAGCACGGTGGGCACATACTGCAATCAATGATTCCCACAATCCCAGTTACGTGTCAATTATACAGTAAGGATAGGCGGGCAGACATAATAATCACACGACTTAGATTAGGCAGAAATGGTATAAAGGCAAATCGTTATTCCACAGGGCAGCAATATTGATATAGATATAAACTGTAGTCAGTGCGATGAAGACGAAATAGAAGAACTGGACCACTATTTCTTCTTCTGTCCAACGCATGAATCAGCAAGAAAAGATTTAGCCGCTGTTTGCTTAAAAAATAATATTACATCGTCCCTATAATTTAATATTCCCCCCTAAAGAATGTGAAACGGAAATACACTTAGCTGTACTAAAATACATTAAGGCGACAGGGTACTGGAATAAAATATAACATAATACGCTGCTCCAAAAATATAAAAAATAATAATAATCTGCACAATTAAATAATATAATGAATCATACTTCAAAATACAATACATGTACACATGTATACACCGGTACTAAGGGTAGGAACAAAATAAAAATACGATGGAGTTGTCCTAGCTAAGTTACGTCCGTGACACTAGGCCCCATTGTCTCCATCCCAGATATGAAAACTACTGTAAATATCGTCACTGGTTGACAATGTTGCAAGATCCATGTACGCAGCTTATGTTTAAAATTAGGATGTATATACATGTAGTTAACGTTAACATGTATTAGGTGGGGTGCGGTAGCCCAACACAATCAGAACCAAATCTCAAAACATAGCAACATATAACTAATATAAATATAAGACAAGTGATCCACCAATGGGTATGTACTCGATCGGAACTGGCCTGGGAAAGTATCTCTGGTATGGATTGCCTTATCGAGGATTAGTACTGGGAAATTAACGAGACGATATGTACAGGCTCGTGTAGGCTAACGCATGAAGTTAAACTAAATAAATTAAGACAAACCCAATCTGAAAAAGTCCATTAGTATCAGGCTGTAAACATAAATATAAGACAAGTGATCTATTACATGTATTAGGTGGGGTGCGGTAGCTCAACCCAATCAGAACCCAATCTCCAAACATAACAGCATATATGTTGTATATATGTTATATCATCAATACATGTACATTGAAACAATGTATTTAGTGCTCATCCTTTCCCAATAACATTACATGTGAATTTCATGTTGTTTTTTTAGAATCTTAAGTTAAATGTGCCTGTATGCGGGAGGTATATAAATGTCGTATACATGTATGTTTCGTGTGAGGCATTATACTTTGGTATGCGGACGCCGAGAACCCGATACGTGGGAGCTTCACCTGGGCCAGAAGCTGGCACTGTGTACCACTGTTAATTGTTTCGCATGATACAGACGCATGTGAAAGTGCAACAATAAATACAATTGTACATGTGCTTCATGTGTACAGGCTCATGTGGGCTAACACATGAAGTTAAACTAAATAAATTAAGACAAACCCAATCTGAAAAAGTCTATTACATATTAGTATCAGGCTGTAGATATAAATATACGACAAGTGATCTCTCCCCCATCCAATGGGTATGTACTAGATCGGAACTGGCCCGGCAAAGTCTATCTGGTATGGATTGCCTTATCGAGTATTAGTACTGGGATATTAACGAGACGATATGTACAGGCTCGTAGGGGCTAATACATGAAGCTAAACTAAATAAATTAACGCAAACCCAATCTCCAAGCATAACATAGTATAACCAGTATGACAACCAATATATTCGACAATATATAGATGTATATATATATAGATTACCTATGTATTAATAAATATACATATCACTGCCCACCCCTCCCTCTGTACCATACACAATTCCGATGACACCATATACATGGACTATGACAACTTGCAACCTCTACCCCAACTACCACTGACCAATAATTGTCTTCCAATACTGGCGACCGCACCCTATACTTACTTCTTCTACAGAGGTTAATAATGGCAGCCAATCGCCTCCTGTTTAACCCTTAATCATGTTCTCTTGTTTTAAAAGATATGTTGTAGAACCAAATGGACATCGTTGCGGTGTGGCCGGGCGCCGGGCACGGAGTGAAAGTAGCTGATGCTGTCTTTTGGACCGGCAGTAAAGAGCCGGTATTGGTCCCCGGTAGCTGTTCGATCACAGCTCTTCACCTCTACACCGACGTATGTGAAGTTGTCATTACTTGCCGGAGGCGGTGGTTTTCCCCGGGTACTCCGGTT
Organism: Conchocele bisecta; assembly: GCA_029237695.1. Taxonomy (NCBI): domain Eukaryota; kingdom Metazoa; phylum Mollusca; class Bivalvia; order Lucinida; family Thyasiridae; genus Conchocele; species Conchocele bisecta. The sequence goes on along the minus strand of CM055266.1, from coordinate 11,690,854 downwards.
TCCCCACCATTCATCTCACGGAGTAATGCAGAATAGACCGGAATTGGCCGCCCGCATTACTCTTATTAAACATTATTGACTGTAATATGCATCGGCTGAAATCAAATTTAACATTTTGGACCATGACCGGCGGTATGGTATGGGCCACTCACTAATATATGGGAAATTGCTATACCGCCGTGTATTATCTTCTCTTTTTCTTTCGTCTTCAGAATATGTGAAACACATTGTCATATAACCAAATAGTAACAGATAAAAGCCACACCTGAACTCGAATAATAGCAAATCGTATATAACGATAAGCCGCGAAACGACAGTAGCTGGGCCCGAAAACATATTACATCATACTTTGCATAACCAAATATCGATCATTCCCGGCCTGATATGCTATGCCCTGACCAATCGTCAAATATCATCATTATTACGACTGAGTCTCCATATATCACATGCACTCACACTCAGCCTTTTTCACGGTCTTACATACCGGCTTCGTGCGATAGGAGAATGAACTAGCTAGGTTAAATTAACCGCCTCATTGCCTCCTTCATTTAATGCACATATTTCGACTGTATGGCAGATATTAGTAAATTCGGAAACAAACGGGCCAACGGTCATTGGCCTGCCACTTTTGGGTTCAAATGCCCGGGTTTGGAAGGTCCTCGAGCCAATTCCTACCCTTAAATATAAGATAATAAAAAAAAAAATAATAATTCCCAATTTGCCTGCTGTCAAATCATCGGATAAGTTGTTTGCTATCAATGACCTCCGGCGGCATCCGTTTGAACATAGCTACACACGCGTGTCACTGATTATTTCAACTCGAAATTGTCAAAGTACAAGTATGCTGAAGTAACATTCTGCAAAGCATTGCAGAATCAATTTACGAAATGTCGGAGATTAGCATTTTGTAAAAAAAAAATAGAAATATAACATTTAATTTCACATTTTTTCTGATTCTGGCTCTGCTGTCTGTTTGACCGTGAATTACAACCGACTTCCGCACAGGTAGTCATCGCCGATGATTACAACCAACGTATAAATAATCCAAGTATAACTAGGCGAAGGAAAAAATAACGATTAACGTATATATTAAAACGAAGAAATTATGCAACAAATACATGATGTCCGTAAATCCAAACGATATTATGTAAGAAACCTTCATCCACCAATCAGGTAACCTGTTCTCCTGCTACGTCATAGCGGTTATTTTTACAGCGCCACCTCGCGCCAGTAGGTCACAGTAACAGGAGAGATAAGCGACGACCAATTCATTGCATGACTCTGTATATGTGTCAGATAAGGTGCGATATGAGAAATCTCAATATCACGAAAAATACAAACGAACCGGAAAGCGGTTATTAGGGTCGCCGTTGTTGTTTTTAGCGCGTTTTGAAGAAAATATGTGATAGTTTGAAATGTGACCTTTAAAGGTACATGCCCAATCAGTAGGCACAAAATGTTCTTCATAGGAATTAATTAAGTGTATAATTGTGTCACCATTCCACAAGTTCTAAAACTTACGAGTGCCCGTTATACAGATATAATCATTTAGTAATATTTACTTTACTGATAGTGACACGCGGTGGTATCAGGCTATTTTCATATGCAAATGAGGCATACTATGTTTTAATTAGTTATAGCGTCACATGAAAAAATAATATTTTCGACAGATTATAAAGTATGATCATTGCACATCAAAAATTAAATACAGAGAATAAATTGTAATGTCTGTTAACATTTTAAGGAAACACGGCTATCGCCCCTGATATCAGTGTGAATTTACGTCTGATATAAAATGTATAATAATGCCAATCAATACGTGGGGTAATGGTGAATGAACGTTTATTTTGCCAGAAAATGTCTCAGATGATGTCTCTGATATGAAGAACAGTTTGTGCCTACTGAGTGGGTATGTTTATTTAACCGATTTTCATTTAACACATTAATTGGTTTCACTACCATCTACAACTTGCACGTAGCTGCCATTAAAACTGAACAAATTCACTACTGCTTTCTCAAAATCGGCTTAAGGCGCATTTTGTTGTCAATTCTAGTTTTGCACTTACAAACTCCAGAAGTTCGTAAGTGCGAAACTAAAGTTTAGTGAAACGGGCCCCTGATCAACACTGTCGTTTTATTTCAATCAAACACTCGAATAATTCTGTATTAATTGTGAAATCACAACCTGGGCCGAAATGGTCGTTACAACATCCGATTCATCCGACACATTAATGCCCCGCCATTACAGAAAAGACACAGTCGACCAGTGTAGCTAAAGATCAGTCATTCAGTGCTCCAGATAAGGAATTAGTAATTGAGTATTTTCACTTCATCACTTCTAAAGCAATTGGGTATTTCAAAATTGTAATTGGGTAAAATAAAATCACACTACTGTTTACACATCAACAGACAGCAATTATTGAAAAGTTTGCTTCGAAATGAAAACATGTCTTGGCATCTCATTAGAATTGTCTCCTTGGAGACAATTCTACTGAAATACAAAGATGTATTTTCATGGAAAATAAGACAAATATGCTATATGTGTGGTCTGTTTATTGCTTTTTTCACCATGATAAATGTACCACAACATTGTAATTGCTTTTTGATACTCGCTACTTCTGATTTCAATTGTGTTTTGGGCAATTTTAATTGGGTATTTAAGCAAATACGCAGCTTATCGGGAGCTCTGGTCATTGGGCAGTCGGATCAGTGACTGCAGTGATCAATATGACGATAAGACATATTTATCCCGTCAACACAGTGCGTATGTGCCGTGAAACACGGTGCCGTGAACAAGTTTTCAGATCCTGTCAATACGACCTAATCACTGCGTACGGTTGCCAGACTAGTAGATTCTCCGATTTTGAGGATGCGGCTGGGGTTATTTTTTTGCATTTTAAAGCTATTTGTAGTGTTGACTGGATAAAAAGAATAGTAGGTTAGTGCCGTGAATGGGGAAAATATCTGGCGCGGCACGGTAACGGGATGTGCTCGGCAGAGCCACGCCCATCCCGTTTCCTAAGCCTTGCCAGATATGTTTTCCCATTCACGACACTACCCCTACTATTCTCTATTGACGACTGCACCCGGAAAAAACGTTTATATTTGTAGTAGTCTGCGCTCTTGCGAACACTGGCCAGAAATTTACAGTACCGTCAGCGCTAATCTTGCCAATATTTGTCCATTTCTTTATGATAAAATACTTGAATATTGTTTCTGAAGTGAAGCATCTTGATTGCAACAGCTCAGGCTCAGACAATCAAATTTCTTGACTGCGAGTAGATGCCGACAGGCCCGTACGCATGAATTTTATATAGGGGGGAAATTATCAACGGCGCGAAGGGCCGGAGTTGATAAAGACATGATTTACACATCAAAGGACCGACCTCGGTGGATTAACCCTTTGAATCCGAAAGCCCGCTATCGTGGTTTATGCAAACAGTGCAGATCCAGATGAGCCGGCTCGTAACGAGCCGTCTCATCAGGATCTGCACTATTTGAAAGTAATTTTCATATTTTTGAGAACAACAAATACCCACTTTTTATAAATGGAATAGTCTAAAAATCATTTTGCGATGATTGGATTGGTTGCAAAATTAACATATCGCAGCCCATTCAGTTACTTAGGGGTGAACGTTAAATGTTAAAGGTACATGCCCACTGAGGAGGCACAAACTGTTCTTTATATCAGAGACATCATCTGAAACATTTTCTGGCAAAATAAACATTCATTCACCATTACCCCACGTATTGATTGGCATTATTATACATTTTATATCAGACGTAAATGTCCACACTGATATAGGGGCGATAACCGCGTTCCCTTAAAATGTTAACGGACATTACTATTTAGTCTCTGTATTTATTTTTTGGTGTACAATGATCATACTTAATCTGTCGAAAATATATTTGTTCAGGTGACGCATTTAATTAGTATAAATAACTAAAAAAATAGCATGCCTCATTTGGATATGAAACTAGCCTGATACACTATCAGTAAAATAAATATTACTAAATGATTATATCTGAATAGCCGGAACTTTTAATTTTTAGAACTGGTGGAATAGTGACACAATTATACACTTATTTAATTCCTATACAAAACAGTTTGTGCCTACTGAGTGGACATGTACCTTTAAGGGGGTGCGAACGCCCCTGTCGCACCAATATCCCACCCACCCCCCTGCGTACGGGCCTGGTCAATAGATGTTGAGAAACGTTGATAATCTAGGCATGATAAACACAGGCGGTTGTGTAACATGCCCAATTGTGTCGAAGCGGGTAGTAATTGAATCGATCAGTGTAATATATAGAGGATATTCCATCGTACATTTTTAATAGCGGTAAATAATACACGAGTGTGCGTCGGCTTCTGCGTAAGCAGCGAGTGAGCGTAGCGAACGAGTTGCTTACACGGACGCCGACGGACACGAGTGTATTATTTCCGCTATTCAAACATGTACGATGGAATATCCTATTTATTACACTTCCACGGCGGATATATATGCACATTTAGTCTATTTTTGAGATTATAATCAATGAATTGTGATGTGCGCACGAATAGTTATGCAATGACGTGCGTTCCCTCGTTTTAACGTTACGTTGTGTGACGTCAAATGTGACGTCATGTAAACGTTTGAAATCCAAATTACGCAGCTGTTTCTATGAGCCAGATATATTTGAGTGCGTGTTTGGAATGTGTTCAATCACATTAACATTCCAGATTAGTCGAGACCCTTTCCAAAATTTCAAATAACTTTATTTTGACTGTAATACAAAATAAACATTTTGCATGGTAGCTCGTGGTTTCCAAGAAAACAGGCGCGCAATAACGGGTGTTCTCCTCACGGTGTATTAATTGTAAGGAGTTGATTACGGGTTTTCTCTCACAGCGAAACCCGTGGAAATAACTCGCAAGAGTGTAATAAAGGGGTTAACTTAGCAGCCCCGTTATTCGCCTGACCCCTTCAGTTGTACCAATGAACTGCATAACGGACGTATCAGAAGTCATAACACAAATAGTTTCACACAAATTATTTCTGCATATGAATATACTGAGAATGCACGAGTCTTGTGATATCAAGTGCATGCATAATAACAAAGGAAATCCGTACTTAAAAAAACAACATTGTTTTTAACTCTTTGAACACTACAGACTTCTTTTGTGATGTTTGCAAACAGTGTAGATCCAGATGAGCCGGCTCGTAGTCTCATTAGGATCTGCACTTTTTCAAGCAAATTTCATATTTGTAGAGAGAATAAAATACCCCCTTCTTCGAGTCTGAAAGTCTTTGCGATTCTTTGATTGGCCCTTGAATTAACGTATCACAGTCCTTTCCAGTTATGGTGGAAAGGGTTAAAGGGACATGCCCACTCAGTAGGTACAAACTGTTCTTTATAGGAAGTCATTAAGTGTATAATTGTGTCACTATTCCACAAGTTTTAAAACTTACGTGTGCCCGCTATACAGATATAACCATTTATTTAATATTTATTTTACTGATAGTGACTCGCGGTGGTATCATGCTATTTTCATATGCAAATGAGGCATAATATGTTTTTAATTATTTATACTCATTAAATGCGTCACCTGAAAAAAAAACAATATTTTCTTCAGATTATAAAGTATGATCATTGCACATCAAAAAATAAATACAGATAATAAATAGTAATGTCCGTTAACATGTTAAGGAAGCACGGTTATCGCTCCTGATATAAGTGTGAACATTTACGTCTGATATAAAATGTATAATAATGCCAAGCAATACGTGGGGTAATGGTGAATGAATGCTTATATTCCCAGAAAATGTATCTGATGATGTCTCTGATATAAATAGCATTGTGTGCCTACTTAGTGGGCATGCACCTTTAATATATATCCATCGTCACCAACACAGCGATTCAAGCTGTAAAACGTTATTACTTCTGCAGCCCATTCCATTAAACGAAGTTCGTACGCGTTTTAGAGATAGTTTCTCATATTAATGCGACTGTGTCTTAGGTATTGTCTCAAAGCATTTACATTTCATTTGATCACATTCACAAAATAATGTGTTATATTCGTGTATCAGAAACTGTGATAAACAGGAATTTGGCTTGACAAAATTTTGCATTTTCGCTATATAGGTACCAGTAAGGAAAAATTGGAAATTTCTATATGTTTTGTTGTAAAATAATAATACTATGCAAAGCTTAGAAGAACGTCCCAATCATAGACGCTGTTGTAATTAATAGTTATTTGTCAATATTATAAACATGTTTATTACCAATCCGCAAGTTCTTAAAGGCGACTTGTATGTGCTATCATGGGCGGATCCAGGCGGGGGCGTGTCCGGCGTATGCCCCCTCTAAAATTTGCCGAGGTAAGTTGTTAACCCACGTATTTATGTAGAAAGAGCTGATTACTTTTCTGATTTCTCACCCAAAATATATGTTGTTACCACTCAATTGAACCGTCTCGTCGAGTGGTATACTTTTGATGAGAAATGAGAAAACTTTCTCATTTTAGGAAAGTTATATAGTTACGAACACTAACTCTTTCAATCTACTCCAGACGGCACGGGAGTAGATTTCAAGAGTTACTGTTCGCAACTAGGATAAGTTGACGACAATGCATGTTACATGTTCGTTTGAGAATCCACGCCCCCTCTAGATCTAAATCCTGGATCCGCCCCTGATTACGTGAACTTTTGCTATACTTTGTTTATTACAAGGCATAGAATCCTAACAATTTACACCAATGTATACATTACATCTAGCAATTGTGCACAAGTTGAAATATTTCATTTAACAAGAGTGCCGTAAGTCACAAAATACGCCCGTCGAAGATGGGCCAGACAGCGAAGATGCAGAAATGTGAAGCTGTCACCAAGGCAAGAAACATTAATGAGAATTTGAAACTCTAAGCATTATTTCTTCCTCTCGTTGTTCTAAACATGTATACTAATTTAGGTAGAGATGTGTAAAGTAGAACTTATATAGAATTGGATAGAACTATAATTCCGCGGAATCAAATGTCTCGCCTTGTTCCGCCTTGACCTTCACCCTGGGGTCGAAGAAAAAATAATAATCGTATATTCATCTACATATCATAGTAAAGGGATGTATAAAGTTTGATGAATTCTTTTTTTAACCTGAGCGTTAAAGTTTTTGAAGCACCAATTATGTGACCTTGACCCTGGGCTTCGCGGGGGCAGGACAAACGTGGATTTGGCACAGGGTGGTAGAGGACCATTAGGCAATGCGTATATGAAGTATGAAGCTGATCCGTGAAAGGAAACAGAAATTATAAGATATTTACCTGAGCGTTAAAGTTTTTGAAGCACCAAGAATGTGACCTTGACACTGGGCTTGGCGGGGGCAGGACGAACGTGGATTTGGCACAGGACAGTAGAGGACCATTAGAGCAATGCGTATATGAAGTATGAAGCTGATCCGTGAAAGGAAACAGAAATTATAAGATATTTACATGAGCGTTAACGTTTTTGAAGCACTAAGTATGTGACATTGACCCTGGCCTTGGCGGGGGCAGGACGAACGTGGATTTGGCACAGGGTGGTAGAGGACCATTAGGGCAATGCGTATATGAAGTATGAAGCTGATCCGTGAAAGGAAACAGAAATTATAAGATATTTACATGAGCGTTAACGTTTTTGAAGCACTAAGTATGTGACATTGACCCTGGCCTTGGCGGGGGCAGGACGAACGTGGATTTGCCACAGGGCGGTAGAGGACAATTAGAGCAATGTGTATATGAAATGTAAAGCAGATCGGTCGAAGGATGAAGAAATTATGAGACATGTACCCGAGCGTTAAAATTGTGTGACGGACGGACAGACGGACAGACGGGACGGACGGACAAGGGTAACACTAAATGCCCCCTCCACTATCGTGGTGGGGCATACAATAGAATTTGACCTTAACCCTGGGGACCATGGGGCCCGAGAAAAACAAATGAATGGTATATCCATCTACATATCATAGTAAACGGATGTATACAGTTTGATGACTGTAGCTGATAAGGTGTTGAAATAATGATCGTAACACGAAAACTTAACATTGAAAGTATTAACAAATAGAGCTTGACCTTGACCCTGGAGACCCTGGGGCCCGCCAAAATATTTTTTAATAGTCCTATATTCATGTACATATCATAGTAAAGGTATGTATAAAGTTTTATGACTGTAGCTGACAAGGTGTTGAAGTAATGACCGTAACACGAAACGTAACACGAAATCTTAACATCGAATGTATTAACAAATAGAATTTGACCTTGACCCTGAAGACCCGTCAACTTTGTTTTACTAGTCCTATATTCATGTACATATCATAGTAAACGTATGTATAACGTTTGATGACTGTGGCTGACAAGGTGTTGATGTAATGACCATAACACGAAACGTAACACGAAAACTTAATATTGAATGTATTAACAAATAGAGTTTGACCTTGACCCTGAAGACCCTGGGGCCCGCCAAGAAAGTTGTAATAGTCCTATGTTCATTTACATATCATAGTAAACGTATGTATAAAGTTTGATTATTGTAGCTGACAAGGTGTTGAAGTAATGACCGTAACACACAAACTTAACATTGAATGAGGACGCCGCCGACGCCGCCGCCACCGCCGCCGCCGCCGACGACAAGCAAAACCAACAAGGAAAAGCAAAACCTATGTCTCGCGGGCGAGAACAAAAATAAGAAAAAATGGCAGAGCTGAAAAGCTGATATGTTTGTTAATCATTTGTGGATTTTCCTATATCGTGTGTGTTTTCTTGGTTCTCCAGATCCAGGCCACGTTGTCCGTCGGAGGAAGAGTGTCGTCTAGAGAATATTTGTCGTTCACGGTTCGCACCTGGCACGGCTTCTTGCTGGAACACAACACGGTCCTGGAGTCCTTGTCTTTCGTGTAGCAGCGTAGTGGCGATACCTCCATCTCCTCGTTTTCCGTAGACAGTATGTCCGTTCGAAATATGGGACACGCTCAAAAGCCGAAGTCCGCGGCTGCCCACTGCACGGCTATCTCCCACTTTGCGGGGTCTCCCGTGGTGTCGGAGTTTGGTCGTATTCGCACTCCGGAGATCCTTCCGGTGCCTGTGTGCGCATACCAGGCAACGAAGATCTGGGAATTGGGTCGATCTGCCAGAACGAAGCATCTGTCCCGTTGTTTGGAGAGGTTCTCCCACTGCTTTCTAGGTGGTTGGACCACGAAGAGTTCGTCGCGATCGGACACAAGAGCTAGAGCATCTTCCACTACTTCGTTCGCTCTGGATGTGGCGAGGTCGTCTTCTGTGCACGCGTAGACGGATACCTCGATTCTTGTGCACCCTCTTGCTTGCACGTCCGGATGCCGAAATGTTTTCTGTAGGTGCTTGTTGGGACAGTCCGCGTAGTCTGCCAGGTGCCCACCCATGCTATCTCGTATCTCCCCAGCTTCGAAGTTGGAAACTACTTTGTTGTAGAACTTATTCTGGTGGTTGCCCCGTTCTCCGTGCGGACCCAAGTGCAAACGTGTTGTCCAACGCTGTCCGTGTTGGCGAGAATAGTAGGTTGGTCTTCTTCCAGAGCCATAGAAAGGTCGCCTTGCTCTCGGAAGCCGTGGTTGTCGCAAAGATGGCCCACCAGTCGCTACCTGTCGAGAACCCCGGAGAAATCCGTTGTGTAGTCTATGCTGTAGATGCCGTACCCGAGGGGTTGTAGGTGTCTTGCACATTCTCGGAGTTTTTGTTGTAGTTCGTCGATCTGTATTTAGGAGACGTCCATTTTTGCCACGAAGACCGCGTGTGGATTGCAGTCGTGGATCTTGCACCATGCTTGTCTTGCTTTCCCGCAGGTGTTGTTTTCTATTCTGGAGTGTGCAGGGACTTCCCATTTCCGATCGTTTCTCTGGCTGCAATATGTAGTTTCGATACCACGAGCGTCGCGGAACCGTTCTCTCCTTGTGCGCACATTGTTTGTCCGCCTATGGATACACATTCGTTGGCTCGAAGATATCCGAAGACGTACATATCGTTGGGATGTCTTCCAGAGGTTGCAGATGTGTTCTTCCGCCGTTGTTCGCTAGGTAGTCGACATCGGCTATGTCGGGGACGAGGTTGGATTCGTATGTGTTCTCTAGTAGTAGGTGGGGGGGGGGGGCCTGCCTTTGAAGTTGGGATCCCCATTGTTTGGAAAGTTTGGTGTATAGACATTTTGGCTGGATGTGTTTTCGTGTAGCAATTGTTATGTATATATTGCGGCGACATTTGTTCAATTGGAGTGTTCGTCGAGGTGCGATATTGCGAGAAGAGGGTCTGCCTTCTATATTGTCGAGTTGTGCACAGTGTCTCGCATTGGCTGTATCTCGTGTGTGCTGTTCGGGTACCTCGCCGATAACACACTCGCCGTAACTTTTTTTGTGCTCTTATAATCTCTAATAGGGTGTACAATTGATGATATTTATGGTATCATTTCGACTCTCTTATACTACCCGTCTTGCTAAACTGCATTCGGTCGTCTTGGTACTTTGGCCCAAAATTATGTAAATACAGCCATTGAAGACGCATTTTCTGCGCCATATTTCATCAAAATACGTTGCCTGTTGAGGAAAATATGAAATACAACTTACTTTAGAGTGGGCGCGCTTTCAACACTTTCAGCCATTGTTATTGTTGTTGTTGTAACAACGTGATCATGCACCTTGATGGTTCATGTAGTAATAAACTGAACAGCGATTTAAATGTTATGACCCAAAAAACGGCGTCGTCAGAATTGGCCAGATACGAATGCAGTGAAATAGATTTGCGTGAATCTAGAGAAACCCACAATGCAAACCTTACAGCAGATCAAACATTTGAAACACATCATGTATGTGCAGATCGCTGCTATTTAAGTGGCGTCAACAATTATTAAACGGGCATGAAGTGCTTGTGAACAGCAGAGTGAAATGACGTAAACCAATCGTCAACCTAAATGTAAATGCTTTGATTTAACTAGCTTGCATGTCGGGACCGACTATCTAAGTACCCATCTGATTGGACTATGCTAGCGCGAAGTTGTCTTGCCCAAGGACACGCCGAATTGGCCATTCGGAGCGGGTCGAGGTTGGAATCTAACCCGGGGTCTGCCGATCTGCAGTCCGACGCTCTTCCCGGCTAATCCGGCCACCTTATCGTCAACGTAAATCGTGTATCGCCAATATGGGACTACAACAGACTGTTCACGATAATAGGCGTCTATCAAAGTAGATCGACATCCATTACGAGACGGTTCAGACGTCACCGACAGAACATTTGCAGATAAGTAAAGTATATACCCGATGAGTTCCCAGGGGCCCGTTTCACTAAACTTCGTACGACTAAAATGTTGATAAGTGCAAATTTAGGATCGTCTGGAAATTTCAATTGATGGATTTACATTTGTTGAGCATGAATTTGTATTGAACCCAATGCAGAAATGTTGGCATTTCTTTAAATGAATGAAAGCAAATAACTGTTGCAACTACACATATAAAACCAATACAATTGTTAAAATAGACATTACAGTTCAATAAATTTACAGATGTCTTAGAAAAAGTCCCGTAAATCTCAATTTTAAATGGGTATATTTTTCGGCCGAGTTACATTTCTTCAAATTCATTTGGTGTGAGGCGGTTATCGATGACGACAACAACCTGCTGACGTATTGAACAATATCACTGTTCGTGATATGCTACGACATTGCAGAAAGCGGGGAGCACACTGGGTGCATTATAATGGGGATAACCATGCTTTGCTTTTTCGATTTGGAACAGTATGTGTGAGGTTTTACGGTCTGAGAATCAGTTTTACGGTTCCGCTAACGCGTCGCCGTAAAACGGATTCACATACCATAAAACATCCCACATACCGCTCAAAATCAAACAAAGCATGGTTATCCCCTAATTTTGCACTTACGAACATGTTAGTCGTAAGAAGTTTAGTGAAACGGCCCCCTGGTTACTGACTGATACAGAAAGAGAATGATGAAGCTAGCCTCAACATTTCTCGACGCCATTCACAACAACTGTTATGTTTTTTTTGCAGAAATCCGAAACAGTTACTATCAAATATACAGGGATCCTCTAGATTATCGGACAAAAATGGCTGTTTTTTTATGATATTTTTCTTAAAATAGCAGCTACGGGCATAACATTTTCACAGAACAATCGTTGGTTCTTGCTTTCTGATCGCATGCAAACTATTTAGCAAACTGCCATCTTTCTCACTTAAAATTGGGTCAGATCATCAGTCGTAAGATTGCCCCAAAATTAACATCGACAATCAATTATCCGGACAAATGTATAACCGTCTTATAACGTGTATTCTCACCTTAAAAATCATAATTTTATCGCCTGAAAACCAGTATAAACAGCGTTGTGTTGTTTTGCAGAAAAAACAATCAACATTCGCTTCTTGGAAAACATCGTATTTATAGAATGTATTGTATTTATAGAACAACTCTGCAATGACGTAATGGGCGCACTCGATTGAGTTCTTCATAATTTGGTGGAAAATCTGCAGTAATGATCGTTTCGTACATTGGTGTTTTCGCACCTGTCGATTTTACCCACGAATTAATATGGGTGCGAAATGGTGTGTAATGGCTTGGGTCCGAAATGGCTTGGGGCGATTTGGCCTTGAAACATTTATTATTTGTTTTTGAATAAGTAGCTCTTCGTTCTTTTTCTATCATGATACATTTTCGCATTCCTTCCTATTTGCTCTGTATTGTACATTGTGTATTAAACAGTCTGAAAATGATATTGGAGGAATGCATCGTATCGTCTGCATACTTCACACAACAGAGTATTGAAAAACTCTGTAGGAGCCTCAAAGTATGCGCATGGCAGTAGTTACATTTACAAGCCCCCGCGCGACGTTTGACGTTGTAAACAACTTGTGGACATAGTTGGGGGAATGTTTTCAGCAAATTTTAATAAAATGTTTACCTTGGCGATATATTATTCACACTGGCATGGAAACAGCAAGCACCTGAGTGACTTAGATGTGTGCGTTGCAAAATCGGATCAAATGAATGCGTTTAATTAACAGCTATTTTGATTTGTCCGATAAATTGATTGTCCGGATAATTGGTAGGACCCCTGTACACTGTATAATTATATACTTGATGGTTTGCTACAATAAGTGTCACATATTGTCACAACGTCGTAAATGCGCAATTTATTTTAACAATTACAAAATTTAATAGAAGAAAATTCATATCAAGCATTCGATGAACTAAATAATATTAAATGCATACATTGTGTATTGTGTAGTCTTCTTGTGAACTACACATTGTAGGATCCGTGTAGAAAATGAATGAAAAACTGCGCATTTTAAAATATCTTGTGAAAATGTCACACTTTACAAATTACGTCGCGAATACGTTTTCCGCATTTATATAGGTAATTATACTGTAACTACCAAATGTGTTTTTTAATTAAAAAATGTGCTTTTTGTCTTCTTTCTATTAGAGTACATTTTGTGGCGGTCGGGCATAAACATAATAAAAAAAAATACGCACTTTAAAATGGCACACGCCGCAAATTACGTAGCTATTGTACATGTTTAAAAGTTTCCGTAGATTGTGTAGTATAATATATTATATATAAGATTCAAATGTTCATGGTCAGGGATTTGGCTAGACATTTTAAAATGCTAGTTATCTTGTGATCATAATGTACGGAGCCCCACAGGGGACGTAATTTGTTTTTTTTATTAATTCGATCCCACGAAATAACAATTCGTTCCCTCAATTTAACAATTTGTTCCCATGAATTAACAATTCGTTCCCTCAATTTAACAATTCGTTCCCACGAAATAACAATTCGTTCCCACTGGAACGAATTGTTAATTCGTGGAAACGAATTGTTATATCGTACTACTAAAATGTGGACATATATTGAACCCTGATTTGATCGGCTCATAACATCATGCTCTGCATGACTTTTCATTATTGTTATTATTTGCTGGAATGACGTTAACGAGGTCTCATAATGAAACACAGCTACTACACATGTAGTGTTACGTCGTGTACGTTTTTGGTGATACTTTTGAGAACGTCAAAACGACGTAAATCCCGGCTAAAACCGACATATAACCGTCACCGTCGTGTCTTACCGATCAAATCAGGGTTCAATATATGTCCATATTTTAGTAGTTATGGTATCTTAGGGAAAAGTGAGAGAAGTGTTGATTTCCTCCCCAACCAAATTCTCCAAGTTATATTTAGCGATCATTAATATCTGATCATAGCAATACTTATGGTAGTCAAATGTAAACACTATTATTCCAGTTGGACTTCCGTCAAGCATAAAGTTCAATGACCTTGAAATGACCTTGAACTTGGTTTAAAAAATGGCACCCGGATTTTTTGGAAACCTTATACATGTACATTCAAGTTTATAAAAACAACAAGTGCCATAAATTAACACGAGGTGCCGGAATCTTATATATATACCTACAATTGCCCCGGGACTAGAAGGCGAACCGCCTAACTTTAGGTTTACCGAACTCTGATAAAACTTGTATTTATAGCCAAATTGCAAACCGCCGCCTAACTTTAGTTTACCGAACTCATGCAGTTAAAACGTTTATTTATAGCCAAATTGCAAACCGCCTAACTTTAGTTTACCGAACTCTTGTAGCGAAAACGTTTATTTATAGCCAAATTATGTTATGTCGCTATATTTAAAGTTTTCAAGAGAGATAATGGCCAAAAATGAAAAATTATCCGGTTGATGTAATTTCGAAGTGATACAACAAATTTCGCGTTTGTAGATTACAGAATATAGGAGAAAATGATGGTTGCAAACTTTTTCACAAATCGCGGATAACCAATATATTAGCCGATCTACAAATAGATCGGCTACTAAAAATTAATGAAACAGGCGAGAACTGCATTGTTTTCATTCAATATGTCCACCGAATGTCACCTTATTGTATAACTCTTCTAGTAGATTATGTAATGGAAAATACAATTCCTCATTTCCCTAACACAGAAAATCAGCAGGGGCCCGTTTCACTAAACTTCGCACGACTAAAATGTTCGTAAGTGTAAATTTAGGATCGTCCGGGAATTTCAATTCCTGGGTTTACATTTATTGAACGTAAACCCAAATATTGTTTACAAGAAAACAGTGTTAATGTGAAATTCACAGACTATCATAATTATGCACTTACAAACATTTTAGTCGTACGAATTTTAGTGAAACGGCTCCCATGATTATATTCTAAATAGGACCTTGTACACGTAAACGTATAATCAAATTAATTAATAGATATTTATATATGGTATTATATTATGCATGCTAGCTCATATTTCCAATAGTCTCACTCACTATAACGCAAAAACAGTACCCCCATTGTTGTGTATAAATTTAGCCCAATTACCCCCAATCCAGTAACCCCAGTGTTACATAACAATGATTCCAGCACAAAAATATTTACACAATTTCCTAACATTTGATTGGTCCGTAACTTTCCATAACCGTCGGGCGCAGTTAAAATAATTCTCAAGAAAACGGAAAATAAACACATTTTCTTGATGAATTTATTTCAAATGCTGGAATTATAAGGAATGAATGGCCTTTTTGTGGAATTTATCGGGGATATAAACTTGGAAAAGTCGCGGGAATACTGGACGAGGCCTTCCGGCTTCGTCCAGTATTCCCGCGACTTTTCCAAGTTTATACCCCGATAAATTCCATAAAAACCATTGGCCATTCATTCCTATAATAACCAATAGGATAAAAATAAACAATTGGCGATAAAAAATTACAATTTTCGAAAACAAAAAGATTTTTTTTTTTTTTCGAAAATTGTAATTTTTTATCGCCAATTGTTTATTTTTATCGCCAATTGTGAAAGTGGCTTTTCCAAGTTTATACCCCGATAAATTCCACAAAAAGGCCATTCATTCCTATAACAACTATAATACAACTTAAGTTAAAGCGAGAGTCCCACATGCCAGGCTATAATGTAGGGAGTTATCTTTGTTCGTCCATTCTTTACATATGATATTGTTCGCGCAAACTGAACAGTCATTCACCACCACCGACGTATTAATTGACAGTATTTTGATTTTTATATCAAACTTGAACTTCCATACTGGTATCAGAAGCTATAGCCGTGTTTCCTTAAAATGTTAACGGAAATGTCTACTTATGCTCTGCTTTTGCTTTTTGGGAGATGATCAAATATTAATATCTGGCAATAAAAACATTTTGTTTTCGGGTGACGCATTTAATTTGTATAACTAATTTAATAATTTCCTGGCTGATACCGCCGCGAGACACTATCAGTAAAATAAATATTACTAAATGATAGTACATGTATCTGTATAGCGGGTACATTTTTAAAATAGTTACACAATTATACAGTCACGTATTTAATTCATATACAGAACAATTCATACATATGCTTATTAGCTCATTGTAAATTTGGATTATTAAAATGACATTTAGCTACATGCACAATTTTACATATCAGTTGTGTCTTACCTCATAACCCATAAGGAAGCCACATACCAACTATCACGTCTCCAGCAATTAATAAGTTTAATAAGTTTTACTTCTCACAAGAAACGTGACAGACGGACGGACGGACGGACGGACGTACATATTTAAGTACGAACAGACACCAGTGACAAAAACAATAACCTTTTTTTTTCTCCAAAAAGTAGGTATAAAACTACAATGGAGAGTAGTGAGATTCGAACGTGGGATAATATGCAGTGACAGAATGTGTTCAAGTCTTTACCGACTGCGCTAGAAAAAGGTCTGTCAACTTTCATCGATAATAAATCACGCCTGGAGAACTATGTTACAACGAGGCCGCCATGGCACAGAAAAACATCACGCAGTGGAGTCGAGTTTTTGCTATTCACAGATTTGCTGCTTTTACATGTGTCAGATTTAGAAGCCTATTATTCGCTAAACAACAAAAGGTAATATTTATTTTCTTATATCAAAATGTTCTATAATGATTGATTGAGGTCACACATACATGTGTATGTCGTTTGCGTGTTTGGTGTTACCAAAATTGGAGTAATGTGTATTTACTTTCGTTTTCCTATCAAAATGTATGTACATTTCAAACTCGTATACAATCATATTCGGTCACACAATTTACTGTTTAACACATGCTTTGTTATTTTATTTTCATTTTGCGATCTGCTAATATCTCCTTTGTGCAAAGAAATACGTTAGACCATTGCAAACTGAAGTTTGAAAGTATTACTTTAAGTCACGGAGTAGTTGACGATCGCTATCTTGCATCACGGCGTTTCTTTGATATCGTTACAGAGTGTGGTCGAGATATGGAGTAGTCATACACAGAGGGACCAAGCCTAGTAATCGATGAAACTTACATCTCATTGAATATGTCTGTAGCTGAAGAGAATGTTTCTGTAGATGAAGAAATCCTCGAGACCCCTAGAGCTTCTGTGAGTGCACCGTGCCATACCAGTACACCGAAGCCAAGTAGGCACGATCCTACACCAGTACACGTATATACGTGTCCTGAAGTGACATGTACTTACCAGACCAAGTCGCGTGGTAACTTGAAACGGCATGGGTCGACCAGGCACGGTGGACAGAAAGACATGTTTACTTGTGATAGGTGCCAAAAGCAATACAGTTGCAAATATGATTTGCAACAGCACATCCAATGTTCGCATTTAAATTCCAAACTAATGTGCGAAACATGCAGCAAGGAGTTTATGACTAGACAGGGCGTATCGCGTCATAAGGCGGTGAAACGTGATAAAACATTTAAATTCAAATGTAATCAGTGCGAAAAGGGATACAGTGACAAACATCTGTATTATGGCCATATGAATACACACAAACAAATCATATGCATGTACAACGTGTTCCAAGACGTTTGTTTTACTATAGTAGCCAACAGAAACATGTAGCATCGTGTACTGATATACCAGACAAATACAAATGCGCAAAATGCGGAGAAAAACAGAAATCATCCACTTGGAGGGTATGCATGGAGATAGGAATAAACGATGCACCTGTGGTAAAACATTTGCATGGCGACCGTCGTACGTACGCCATCTGAAAGTATGCACATTTCGTTCTCGTTTACAATGATAGTTTAGTTTATCAACATATCCATCCTATATGGAAACCCAAATCTACATAAACTCCAATATATATTGCTAGCTCTAAATATTTAGAGGTAGCAATATATATTTAGAGCTAGCAATACATATTTGGAGAGCTCTCGAAATCATTTAGAGAGCTCTCGAAATCATTTGGAGAGCTGTCATCATCTCGAGCTAGCTCTAAATCAATTAATGATATTCCAAATTGATTTTTAGCGAGCATTATATAACTTTGATTTGGAGAGCTCTCTAAATCATTTGGATATATCTCGAAATCACTCTGAGATCTCTAAATCATTTGGAGATACATCGAAATCATTTGGAGAGCTCTCGAAATCATTTGGAGAGCTCTCAAAATTATTTCGAGAGCTCTCGAGATCACTTGGAGAGCTCTCGAAATCATTTGGAGATATCCAAATCAAAGTCATATAATGCCAGCTACAAATCAATTTGAGATATCATTAATTGATTTAGAGCTAGCTCGAAATGATTTCAAGAGCTCTTCAAATATGTATTGCTAGCTCTAAATATATATTGCTATCTCTAAATATATATGGCTAGCTCTAGCAATATATATATGGGCCGCGCTCTGTGAAAACCAGCCTTAATGACAACGTCATGAAAGCCTGAAAATGACGTCGCAAAGTTACGCTTAAATTTATCAACGTCACGTCGGATTTTGACACTTCAAATCGTTGCGTCATTGCAATAACTTGTCCTATGTATAGCCGTACGCATTACTAATTGTGGCTCACAAATATTTTAATGTTCGATATGCGTGGCAGAATTTTACAGTTGTTTTCATAGTAGTTCAGTTGTCTGTTTTTTCGGTTTCCTTCAAGGAAACACGTAGCGATTTTGCTGATTATTTGTTATACAACTGAGCCTATTGCACATGATTTGTATAATATTATATGGACGACTTATAAATGACATTTGAAACTAAATAACCATATGACCGGTAGTTTTAGATAACACATCACAAACTCAGTATGATGTAATCATAATGCTAATATTTCTATTAAACTTTATTTATATAACAATTACAAACAAACGTGAGAACATTTGTAGTCGGCGTAGATGGAGGCGTCTGCATGTTTCATAATTTGGGTTGAAACCGGAATGCTCAAAGAAAACAAACTTATCCTGTCTGTCGACCACCATCAGATATACATGTCCATAGGTGTAACAACGGGTGCGGCCGTTTAACCCCATCTGGTTAATGTAGCGCATGGAAGAGATATTTTTTTCAATCGGTTATCTGGCGTGTTTGATATGTTAGCAATATAAAACTGTCAAAGCTGTATCAATAAAGTATTAATATAGAAAACACATGCAGAAATTGGTTATTTTACCGTCTCAGGGTGTTTATCTGACATTTACATCTTATAAATTTGAAAGCTTCATTTCGTTATATTGAATGTTGAACAACAACTAGAGAAAAGATGGACTCCATGGGAAAATGATTTCCCTGTTCTATTATTTTGGGCAATTTACTAGCTCTACATCAAAGATTATTTGTTTAAAGGTATACAATTTACAGTTAACTAAAGTTTGACATTTTTGAATTGGTCAAATTGTAGCCGTAGATAACATATCGGAGACGAATTTGTGTAGCTAGCTCCGTATGTACTGTCCCGTGAGATCTAAAGATAATAGCTGCTGTATTCATACGCACGAACTGTCTTAATTCGTATTTTCCAAAATTTAACTGATAAACTGAGCCTAAAACTGTGAAAACTATAGAGAATAGTATACATGTAGAGTTTTAGATACAAAAGAGCACTATTTTCTTGGTCGTACTCGCCGTTTAGGCGCAGCACGACAATGGCTGCCCCCATAGAAATTTGCGTGACATAATATGCTATCTCCAAGGACTTTACCACAGGTGCAAGACTGGGACCCACCACAATTTAATTTCCGTACAATAGACACCGGAAACGGTGGGTGGAGTAACGTTTTTCAAATGAGCCATTTATTGGGTCCTAGGTCCGAGTCTTCCACCTGTGGACTTTACATGACGTATGCAATATCATTTACCGGCGACGTGTGCCGTTGTAACGAATTGTCATTGTTTCTTATATTATGTATAAATTAAATATAAATGTTTTGAAATATGGCCAAGTATATATTAATAATAATATACATAAATATGTGCATTGTGATGAAACAAAGAGAAGTTTCTGTGTGAGTACAATTGTCCACTGTCCGCAAATATTGATAACGACGACGTAACGTACGTATTATCAAAACAACGTCGATGCGACAAAATGACGTCAGATATGTATCTCTGTTGGCCTAGAAAGATGGTTTATCAGTTGAATGCAACATTGATTTATATATCATATTGTTCGAGAGAGATCAAATTTACTAAGTATCACGGTTGAAAACTCAATTTCGCATGTTTGATCCATAAAGGAGGTTTTCGCTTGGCGCGTCACATATTATGTTCACAGTTTTGATCATTTATTTTCATAAATTTACGTAGAAAAGTGGAAAAGTGTGTAAGGGTTTCTACATCATGTAATATTTCGATATTGTTTGAAGGATTGCTTTACTATTTTGATATTTCGTTCACCTGACCAGTTGTGACACACTCGCACCACTAATGACACGACCTGTACCTTTGTGACCTTCGAAATGGTGCAGAAACACTAAAGATTTTCTTAAATAAAGATCTGATATTAGCAGAGCAATGTTCGTGCTTGGACTATTCCATTATATTAAAGGTACATGCCCACTCAGTAGCCACACAATGTTCTTTATAGGAATTAAATAAGCGTATTATTGTGCCACTATTCCGCCAGTTCTAAACATTACGAGTGCCCGCTATACAGATATAATCATTTAGTAATATTTATTTTACTGATACTGACACCCGGTGGTATCGGGCTATTTTCATATGCAAATGAGGCACCTGAAAATTTAATATATTCGACAGATTATAAAATATGATCTTCAAAAAATAAAGACAGATAATAAATAGCAATGTCCGTTAACATTTAAGGAAACACGGTTATCGCCCCAGATATCCTTGTGGAAATCTACGTCTGATATAAAAATATAATAATACCAATCAATACGTGGGGTAATGGTGAATGCATGTTTATTTTGCCAGAAAATGTATCAGATGATATAAAGAACAGTTTGTGTTTACTTAGTGGGCATGTACCTTTAATCAGATAAGGGGCGTTTGAAGATATCTGGAAAGTATTGGCAAACACTGCAGACCCTGATGAGACGGCTTGTTACAAGCCGGCTCATCTGGATCTACAGTGTTAGCAAATGTTTGCATCATAGTCTATACGGTTGAAAGAGTATCAGATTGCCAGGGTGTCGCAACAGGGGAGTGAGCATCTATACTGGTTAAATTGAAATAAGCCAGCTTTTATCAGGTAAATGTAACGATCCGTTTAATTAATCAGACTGCCCATCTAAACACTGACTGCATTTGAGCAGTAACTCAGGAAGACGATCGTGAGCGATCATATATGTGGGGTCACTGGAGAAATGGGGCTTGTGGGTTTTATGACCAGTGTATCTCCTGATCAAATACACACTCACATAGCATGATACCGACCAATAGTGTCATCTAAACCATATATGCTTATGGCCACACCCGTGGTATTTACCTGTGTATTGCTATTTGTGTTGTAGGTCATTGCGTTACCACGATTCGGTATGCACAGTTATCAACAACATTTGCCAATCACTGTAGATCCAGATGTCTGTCTGTCGTCGTCGTCGTCCTCTTGTCTGTCTGTCTGTCTGTCTGTATGTCTGTCTGTCCTGTCGCCTACCGCCTGTCTGTCTGTCAAACACTATAAAGCCAACATTTGCAAACACTGTAGATCCAAATGAGCCGGCTAGTAACGAACCGTCTGCCTGCCAGTGTGTATGTATTGCCTACCTGCCAGCCAGCTGCCACCCTGATCAGACTGCACGTTGGTTTACGTCCGTCGGTCTGGACGAAGTTGCCTTACACCGCTTAGAAGGCACATATAGTGTTTATAAACAGGAATGACCCTTAAGAAATAAGAAACAAAAGGCTTAAATGGTATGGAAGAAGTCGTTTGTTTTCTTTTGCCTTAGGTCACGCCCCGAAATTGTGTCCGTCTGTCCAATTGTCCGGGCATCTGGTCGTCTGTCTGTCCATCCGTCCGCCACATCCGTCCGTTCGTTCGGACACACGGTTGTGGTCTTAGGCGTTTGGAAGTGCGGCCTAAGACAAACGTAAACAATGCAACATATTCCGTAACCTAAGTCTATGGTGTCTTAGGTGTTCATTCCTTTCCTTTCAAAACGATGAATATACTATAGGAATGAATGGCCTTTTTGTGGAATTTATCGGGGTATAAACTTGGAAAAGTCGCGGGAATACTGGACGAAGCGATAAAAAATTACAATTTTCGAAAAAAAATCAAAAACAATTTATTTTTTTTTCGAAAATTGTGATTTTTTAAGGCCTCGTCCAGTATTCCCGCGACTTTTCCAAGATTATATCCCCGATAAATTCCACAAAAAGGCCATTCATTCCTTATAATTCCAGCATTTGAAATAAATTAATCAAGAAAATGTGTTTATTTTCCGTTTTCTTAAGAATTATTTTAACTGCGCCTCACGGTTACGGAAAGTAGTTCGGCGTGGGCGTTTACTGGAATATAAATGTTGGACAGAGACTTGCTACGGACCAATCAAATGTTAGGGAATTGTGTAAATATTTTTGTGCTGGAATTATCACCTAATGGTGTGTCATGTATGAACGTCCGTCCGTCCATCCGTCCAAATGACTGTCTGACTTTTGTTTGTTCTTTCTTTACAGAACATGCAAACGATGGCAGCTGCATTTGCTATAATCCAGGCGCGCCATTTACGACGGGAACGAGTCTTTAGGGACTGAACCAATCCCCAAGACTGCATGGATAACGAGGACCTAATATCTAAATAAAGGCTGTATCGTGATCTTATTCTAGAAGTATGTGACAGTGTACATGCTGAAATTATAAGGCCAACCCTTAGATTCTTAGTGCCATTGCAAATGTTGACTGCATTGCTATTTTACGCAACTGGTAGTTTCCTGGGGGCCATTTCACTAAACTTCGTACGACTAAAATGTTCGTAAGCGCAACATTATGTTATTCTGTACATTCCACATTGACAATGTTTTCTTGTAAGCAATTATAGGATTTGCATTTATTGAGCATGTAAATCCATCAATTGACATTTCCAGACGATCCTAAATTTGCACTTACGAACATTTTAGTCGTACGGAGTTTAGTGAAACGGCCCCCTGGCGGTTACTGGAGATGTACACAACATCAGCAAACCAAGCGTTTCTAGAACAGTGTATTGGCGTATTAGCCTGTGTTTCGTTTCTGATAAGGGGCTACGTTGTTTTCAGACTAGATGGAGAAACAGTCCTGACGCATTTAACAACAATTTCAGACCCGTTCTATGCTGAATGATGTGCATATTAATCCATTCCTTCACTGGTCAACAATTCAATAAAACGTATTTGTGGTGGGTCACAATTGCAATTTCGATAAAATCGTACTACTCGTGCGAGCATAGGTGGTACGATTCTATTGGTTCAGGGGCAATCATATATATGTGCCACTGACTGAAACAGTGCATGTATTCTAATTAACAAATGAAACATTACCCGTGCCATGTTCAAACAAATATTTTTTTTATTTTATAATATGTCATTCGATAGTTGTATAAGATGCATCCATATCTGACCGGGCATACCATTAATCATCGACAGTACACGTGTTCTGCTAACTCTGAAATGTGATTTGACCAAAGTTAATGAGGTAACCTATGTACAATTTCAAATGGTCCAACTATCATTTTATTGGAATTGGAAATAAAAATACTGTTAAATGTTTCTTTTGTTGCTGTTTCATGCCATATCACAGTTGATATTACAGTATAAAGGTTCACTAGTTGGCAATAATTATATCCACATGCACTCAAGTAGCATGATAACGACTAACTACAATAATTTCCCTCCGATATGCTTACGATGTTGTTAATTCGTGGGAAAGAATTAATAATTAAAAAAAAAAAATTCTACGTCCCCTGCGGGGCTCCGTAGTTATGCAATATGTAGTTGTACCCTTCTTGTAAAGTCTGTTGAGATCTGATAAAACAGTAGGAAATGACTGGAAAATGGCGGAGTTTGGCGGAGCATACTGGTGTGACACTATCCCTGCACCCAAACATGGGTGGATTTGATAATATGTGATTCTGTGTGGAAATGTTTAACACGATGTTGCCACCATTTCACAGTGCACAAATGGCCATAAGTACAGTCAGCACTGCCTCAATGAGTCAGTAGAGCAAACAGACAAACAGGATTCCGGGGGCCGTTTCATTAAACTTCGTAGGACTAAAATGTTCGTAAGTGCAAAATTATGATAGTCTGTAAATTCCACGTTAATAAATTTTCTTGTAGACAATTATTGGATTTACATGTATTTAGCATAGGCTGCAGCATATGCTCAATAAAATTTAATATCCATTAATTGAAATTGCCGGACGATCCTAAATTTGCACTTCCGAACATTTTAGTCTTACGAAGTTTAGTGAAACGGGCCCCAGATGAGGAGGACAATGATTGAAATCATACCGCTGGTGCTTTGTACATTATACTTGTCTGAAGAATGAATGATATAGGCACACTCTTGATCGCCAATGTTTTAGAAGTATTGCATAAGAGCTCATATGTTGTTGTCTACGTGAATTACTCCCAGAGCTTAAACCATGGTATGATTGCATCAGGTATCTTCTTCTAGGCGCAATTTAGATACTCTGTGAGTCTGTATATTCTTATATAACTATCTGCGTGGCTGTAGATATGTGGAGCCGAAAAGTAAGCGGCTAAATGTTGGGTAACATCAAGGTAGCGATAGATAAGCTCCGAGAGATAGCGACAAATAGGCTCCGAGAGATAGCGAGAGGTTGACATTAGCGGCCCCAGCGGTAGATAAGGTTGTCCCCGCGCTTATATTTAGCCTCACCCGTTAGCCAGTGAAATTAAACTATTGTTTACGGGCCTGGATACGTGTAACTAAGACATTTAGATGCAGGCAAATACCATGGTCCTGTGTTACGAATGGAAGTCGTAATGTAGCTCTCATCTGCAGTCTGGTATTTGGCGGATCCCGTATTTCCAGTTAGAAGGATGGAGTGCAAGCAAATGGCAAAATAATCCATTAATGACGCGCGAACGCAAAACGCCTATGTGGACGTCATGTATGTATGTGGGGAGGGGACATATTAACTTTAACGGCGACCTTAGACTGAGCAGGTCGTGTTTTTACAAAAGATTTATTTCCATCCGCAGTTACTTTAGTGGTGTCAGAAATTGGTGTTAGGAAGTTGTTCAAACAAAATCTAGGTTGTCATATGCATTCGCCATTTGAACAACCCTCACAGCACATTACATGGGGATTGTGACACCACTCACTCAGGCCTATGCTGTACACTGTACAAACGAACCTGTATAATCCATAGTATAGTTATTGTCCAGCAACTCTATGAAAGAAACATTGACCAAAAACTTCGTCATTTCACAGAGAAAAATAAAAAAAATCATCATTTTAGTGTTGAACGACCCTCACAGCACATTCCATGGGGATTGTAACACCACTCACTCAGGTCTATGTTGTACACTGACCATAAACCTGCAAAATTCATAGTATAATTATTGCCCAGCAACTCTATGAAAGAAACATTGACCAAACATTTTGTCATTTGACGGAGGAAAATACAAAAAATATCATCATTTTGGTGCTGAACGACCCTCATAGCACATTCCATAAGGATTGTGACACCACTCACTCATGTCTATGTTGTACACTGACCATATACCTGCATAACCCATAGTACATTTATTGTGAGTGGTGTCACATTCCCCATTGAATGTGCTGTTAGGGTCGTTTGACAAAACAACATTTTTTGTTTTCTATGTCAAATGACAGTCTTTTTGTGAAGGTTACTTTCAAATAGTTGCCCCACAGTAAATATCATATTGATTCAGCAGGTATATGCTCAGTGTTTAGTATATGAGGTAGTGGAATCCATATGCATTTTCACCTACATTTTTCACAACTTTCAGGATGTTCTCCAGTTATATGTGAATACAAAACCAATGTTGAGGATTTTTCTGATGATTTTAAACGGCCGCTATCTTGAATTTCAAAATGGCCGCCAAATACGCAATTTCCTGAATATACACATGGACTATATAATTGCATACCGTCATTTGATAGGCGTTTTCTTGCCATGAATGTGTGGCAAATGCATTAATATCGATTGTGTTGTGTTCAAAATCATTCTTCCTGAGTTAACACCATTTGCTTTGGGAAATATACGCCATTTTGCTTTGAAAAACTGCTCATATTTTGCACTTTCATCAGTAGCTAGGTTCCCCGTGTACACAATGTGTGCATTGTGGTTTCTATAACCATGAATTCAGGGTCAGTGAACATGACAAGTGCATGAATTATACTATTGGACGATTCAGAAGTCGCAGCCATTTGTTGTTTCAAATGGCCGCCAAAATGGCTGCCACCCAGCGTTCTTTTTTTGCTCATATTTTGGTTTGTTGAGGGTGTAAAGCCTATTTTTTGGGGTTTATACCTATTTTTTCAGTGTCAATGGACACAATAAGAACACTGTTAGTACATTTGGATAATTCAGAAGTGACGGTCACATTGCATTTGGAAATGGCCAAACAAAATGGCCGCTGATATTCGGTATTTAGTCGATATTTTGCTATACCTATATATATCGCATCGCGAGGTTGGCAAAGCTTCAATACTCTTGTCTATACCAATAGTTTCATGGTCAGTGATTTAACATTGATGATGACATGAGATGATTAAAAAATGATAATCATTTTGATTTTCAAAACGGCGTCCAAAATAGTCACTATGCGAACCAGGCTCTGATGCTGGGTGTTTGTCCACCCAGGGTTCCGGATTCTCGCCTGCTTATAGTCGTAAATGTCTATAACGTGGTAGTCCAATACTTTATTAGCATTTTTTCACGTTTTATGTCTCGTTATTGTATTTCCGGAACGGTGGTGCCGAAAAGTAAGCGGATGACTTTGTGGAACCAACAACAACAACAACAACATGAAGTTTTTCCTGTGGGAAGATTTGAAGATTATCAATGCAACATATTGAGTGTAGTTTAATCATTATTCACACATTACTTGTGTCGTGTTGTATTGCTTCCTTTTACCTATTATCATGGAAAAAACCTAAATTAGACCTGTCCAGTGGCCATTTCCATGATACACAAATCCATATCCGTGTGATACCCATTTCCGTGCACAAATTAGTCTACTTGGGCCAAGTTGGGGTATGATTGTTTCAGAAAAAAACTGTTTTGCTCTGATAGAGGACCTCCCCTCGCAAATTTTTTTTTGGGATGCTGTCTTAGCCAATTTCGGGCCCATTTTTATGAGGAAGGGTCCAGTGGTGTTTCAAATCTGCGTAATCTGCTATTTGGCACTGAACATTTTGGTATATGCACTGAAACAAATTCAAATTCATCTGGACTCAACAAACCGGAGACATCGGCTAATCGCTGTGTCTTAATTATTTCTAGTAGTTTCTAAATTTCTGTTGTAGATGCCAGAGAAGCTTGATCCTACAGAGGTATATGTCCACGGGTCACGATACGGTCGCTGTGAAGAAACGAACTGTATACACACACGATCTTACTCATCATGTTCCGTCTACAAACTTCAATTCCAACTCGAGATATCAAACTATTAACATGATTTATCACATTATTTCAAAACCTCTGTACCGACATCGACATGGAAGAGTGCCCACCAAAACAACTCCTACGGATTTTAGCCTGTGCATCAGATGTCAAGAGCGTGTTAAGAAACAAGCACTCACAAAACCAAAGAACGAATCTTCATAGAAACGTTTCTATCAAGTGTTAATAAGCGGTGTCAGTTGGAAACCCGGATTTCCTCAATGTGTCAAACAGACTGAAAGGATACACATCATCTGATCTTCTCCAGTGCAATGCACAATGGCATCGCACATGCTATAGTGACACAACCCATAAAATAAACATTGAACGCGATGCAACAAGGCTTGCAAATGTCCCTGAACCTGATAGAAAAGGAAAAGGTCGCCCCTCAATAGATCCATTGTCTCCAAGTTCGTCAAGATCGTCTGTTGAACAATTTGATCGAAGTTTATGTTTCTTCTGTCACCAAAGGGAATCAAATAAATCTGGAGAAACACTTCATAGCTGTCGAAGTGAGAACATTGGCGTATCGATAGGAGATATTGTGGAACGCAGTGGAAACAATACATGGCTTATTCAGCTAAAGGACTGTATTAAAAACACGATCTTCATGCTAGAGACCATTGTGTATCATAACAGTTGCAAAACCACTAACTGGGAAAAGTTTGTGCAGAGGCCAGAAAGGTCATCACATTTGAGTAGTGGTACAGACATATCTTCGCCTGAAATAGCTGCTGAGATTGAATTTTACGATGAATTGGGTGAACGGCTTGATGCCGGAGAATATCTTACAACAGTTCAGTGGAACAATTGTATAAAGACATGCTACTTGACCACGGTGTCGTTGGTGTTAGACTTGCACGTAGGACATTGATGCAGAGGATAATACAGCAGTTGCCGTTTGTTGTTATATCGCCGAACAGAGGTTCACAGCCGGGTCTGTTGCATTCCAAAAAAGCTGGGCGCACAGCTGTTGACACGGCACTAGCCGAAAAAGACAGACGTGGTGACCTAAATGCAATGTTCAAGTGTGCTAAGATCATTCGAAGGGTGATATCAACTGCTAGGAAAGACGATCGGTGGAGTTTCACAGGAACATTAGACGATTCATCAGAAAACACCATACCTGAAGAATTGATGATAATGAATCGGTGGATACTGCAAGGTGCGAAAGCAGCACCAACACAGTCACGTGACAAAACATTGCGAAGGTCATGTGCCATCATTTCGCAGACAATGATGCAAGAGTTTAAGACAGATAGGCAGGTAGCACATGTGACGCAGTCCAACAGTGTTTCGTCGACAGGTTGAGAGTCCTTTTGCCGTGGGGATGTCTTTGTGGATGTACCATACTTTGAGAAGTCAGAAAGCCATAACAGTTTTGAACAAATGCGGTGCGGTATATCATATGACCGAGTAACCCACGTCTGCAGTCAAATAGCAAATGCCGTACTAGGGAACATTAACGCAAACTGTGTGTTTGTTCCACCTGGATTAGTGAAGGGTTGTGCTATCAGAGCCTCATGTGACAATATTGACAAGAAAGTTGACACACGCGATGGCAAGAACAGTTTCCACGCAATGGCATCTGCAGTGTACCAATCCCCATGTGAAAATGAACCAGTCGTTGAGCCACTTAACCTCTACCGGGTACCTGCTGAAGGACTCGTTGGAGTTTCCCAGTACGTGCATCCGACTTGCTAGGTGTGATATTACCGGAAGCCCTAAACCACGCACCAGTCCTACATACATGTCATACAGAGTCGGAATCCATCAAACAATCTTTGAGAAGTCTCTCAACAATGATCTAGTATGGCTACTAGCAAGGCATCATAATCGATCCATAAACGGTTCAATTGTACATTCACCGCAAGTACCGCAATCCACATATGTGACAGATGTAACGAATGTAGCAAGCGAGTCCCTGGCTGTGAATGATCTGCCATTTAACTCGTCTGTGCAACGACATGGTGAAGCGTTGTTGATACCTGATAATACCGGTGTGGAAATTGATGACAAACAGTCGAGGGCCGTTACCTCCGGTATGGATACGGACAACTCCCACATGAACATACACCATCGAGGGCCGTTACCTCCGGTATGAATACGGACAACTCCCCACATGAACATCTACCGTCGAGGGCCGTTAACTCCGGTATGGATACGGACAACTCCCAACATGAACATACACCGTCGAGGGCCGTTACCTCCGGTATGAATACGGACAACTCCCCACATGAACATATGCCGTCGAGGGCCGTTACCTCCGGTATGGATACGGACAACTTCCAACGTGAACAAATTCCGTCGAGGGCCGTTACCTCCGGTATGGATACGGACAACTTCCAACGTGAACAAATTCCGTCGAGAGCCGTTACCTCCGGTATGAACTCCGGTATGGATACGGACAACTTCCCACATGAACATATGCCTTTGAGGGCTGTTACCTCCAGTATGGATACGGACAACTTTGCACGTGAGCATATACAGTCGGGGGCTATAACCTCCGATATGGATGCGGACAGTTTTCAAAGTGAGCATATACCGGTGAGGTCCGTTATCTCCGGTATGGATACGGACAATTTCCAACCTGAACACGCACGATCCAGGACCGTTGCCTCTGGTGATGACACAAGTTCTCCCAGTCACCAAACAAAATCAGATCAGAAGGTTCCTGTTTGGTCAGCGTATAATTCACTATTGTACGCCACATCATCTGAAGAGATCAGTACCGAAAAAGCGTATTCGCTTCCTATTATTAATGCATCGGCAAGTGAATGGCCGACCTTAATCACCGCATTGGAGCGTCTGTGCAAACTGAACGATATTGTAAATTATGGTGAAAAGAAACTATCTGTCACGTTTTACATGGATCTATACAAGCGAGTGCTGAAACTGGAGTACCTCGATGACCAATACAAGAATAAATGGATACTAGCCCCAGGACCATTTCACACGACCGTTTGTGCGCTTAGGTGTCTAGGAAAGACAATAGAAGGCAGCGGCATTGACGATGCTTGGATCGAAGCAGAGTTATACAGCTCTATCACAGTTAACCAGATCATCAATGGGAATCATTATAGCAGAGCCTTGGAGGCACACGAAATGACACTTCAAGTACTGACTGATATGTGGTTAGATGCTTTCTTCAAGGAAAGGCCTGACCTCAAAGATGGTCTTCGGCATTGCTTTGAAGGAGTTAACAGATGCTTGCGTTGAAAAAAAAGAATGTGGCTGCTGCCCATAACTCGTTCTTGCAAACGATTGACTCGCTTGGCTTGAAAGACCAACTGACTGAATTTGATGAGTCCCACTCCTCACAACCAATGTTTCAGTGGGCGCGTATGTACATGAGACAAGTACTTACCCTGCTGCAATTCCAACGAGCTGTTCGAAATGGTGACTGGAGTCTGTATTTATCGTCTCTTGAAAAAATGTGTGTGTACTTCTTCGCATACAACAGACTCGACTACGCACAAATCATCCCAGAATACGTGGCCAGAATGTACCAGTTAGAATCTACAGATCCAGAAACCTGGCAGCAATTCCGTGAGCGAGAATTCACTGTCAATACCAGCCACCAGTATTCCATTCACACGTCTCGGACTCGATCATGCACAGGAGCAGCAAAATAAATCAATCAAGGGCCAGGGTGCAATCAATGGTATAACTCAGTCTCCATCCACGTTGCTGAAGTTCTGTTAGTGTGCACCTGAACTAGCACGAATAGCCAACGAAACAGAAGGTATGCTTGGAATTTAAGATAATCAACGAACCGAGCACCCACCGACTGAATCAGAACAACTACAAATAAAAAAAAACAGGAGGCAGATATCATGAAGTTTTGTCCACTGCACTAGCACCGTGTAATATCTTTACACACGATGAACAAACGCTGACACATTTGATGAAGTTGATGACAAATGAAGTTGTTTCCAATATATGCATCAGAGAACATTCTATCTATGAAAAGAACGAGGAGTGAAAGAGATGGAGAAATTTCGTAGAAGAGCGAATAGCTGGTGATGGTAATCTGTGGGATAAAATGACAAAATGCAAAGTACTCTCATTTAATTCATCAGCAAAAACGATTACGCTACCAGCAAAATCCGATGTGCTAAAACTACAAGCAACAAGTGGCCTCATGGTCCAGACTACTTTATTGTCGCTCGAACGGTCGCGGGATATCGATTGGAAGACGTCATTGGAAAGTACGAGTTTCTGTACAATCAATCGTATTTTATCATGAAGACTGACGGTACCTCCCATCCAACACGAACAAAAGTCAAATAATCACGGTCCTGGAAAGTATAAACACACAACCTACTGTTGAACGAACACATTTAGTCATAGGCCTGTCTCGTTATTGACGGAATGGCAGTGTTCACGAAGTCGCATCTGGAAAGAGCTTGGAAACATGCAAAGATCTTGCTGATGCATAATTGATCTCGTAGAATCGAAAGGCCGTAACTACAGTGTTGTCAGAGTTTGAATTTTTGACAATTAACTCCATCAACGGGTCACTTAAAGAGGGAACACGGGAGAGGCGGAAAGGACGAAAGGTTGTACGAGACTTTAAGCGGAAGACACGGACAACAATTAGGGACATCAAATCCTTTCTCGCTAGCACACCAACAAAGGGGACCTCTCTTACACTTTATCTTTCCCAGAAGCTCATTGAGCTTGCGAAAATCCACGTGATTGTAGCAACACGTAGAAGTGTATCATCAAACCGAAGTGGTGAACTTAATCCTGGAGTTAGCTCACAAGAAGAGGCCGACACATTATTGATCTTGCACGGCGTTGCGCAGCGAGGATGGGCTTCAGGGTTCACATATAAAGCCAGGATACTGATGTGCTTCCTGCTAGCACTACGGAGAACTGTACACCTGGGTGAGAAGGCAGCAGTTGCTGATGGGCACACATGAACACCGCCGACTGATCTATTTGCAGCCCATTTATGACTGTATTGGCGCTAACCGAGCAAAAGGCATTGTGTAAGTGGCTGCCCTGACTGGCTGCGACACGACTGGGCACAACAAAGGAAAATCAAAAAAAGGGTGTCTCGATGCATTTCTGAAGGCCCAGTCCTGACATCGTGTCATTTCTATATCTGGCCTTTGGTGTTGGTAAAACGAACCGTCTGCTCACACTGTTGATGGCTGCATATCCTATTTGTGTGCACTGTTCTGCAAGAAAGGTATTGACATTACGAAACCGAGCAGCCTGAGATGATGCTGTTCAAACGCTTGTACCGAAAAGGAATAGACAACCTTCCCCGCTACGCATGGTGCCTGATGGGAGCATGTACGACGGGCACACTGTCGGCTTCCTTGTGGGACAAGATTTGTGTCTCGTCCTGTCGTTCCAGACCCTGTCGATCTTGGATGGCGTAAGGAGAACGGTCATCTCATCCCTGGGGGGCTGTCAAACTTAAGCTTGCACCTGCCCCTGCTGCTGTTGTGGAGTTAGTGAGTTGCAGATGCGGCGCAACTGCCACAGATGTCACTCTCAAGTGTCCTCCGCTAGATGCTCATCCCGGGGTGAAAGGACTTAAACCATGTACTGAAATGTGTCTCTGTGCAGCTGCCGAGGAATGCTGTCAGAATGTGAACATGCATCACGATGTTGAGGACACAAATGTAGTGTCGTATTTGAAAAACATGATTTGAGAAAGTGTACTCAGCATGTATTATCATCATACACGTTCATGACTTGGTTTTGACAAATTTATTACATCGCTTGAGCAATTATTGCCTACTCCAAACACCATCGTTTCATTTAAGTTATAGTTATGTCCAATTTCATTACTTTTCGCCATTTTTCTTCCTTCACTGTACGTATCGACCCCGTTGCTTAGCCAGTTAAAGTTGTCTGAATCCTGTCTGAATTCAGTGAACTTGGACGAATTAAATGGTGAATGTAAGTGTTCTCTTTCTATCTGCGCCGATTTCGCACTAAAATCTTTTTGAAGTTACGCCATTTGCTTTTTCGAGTAAAAACAATGGCGTGAATTCGAATGATAATGCGATTTTTATTGTGAAATAGCACAGCCAAAATATGCAAATTTATTCTCTATAAAATGCTAAATGAATTTTTACAGGAATACGTAAACTGGCTAAGCAAAGGGCGATAATTAAAATGCAAATGGCGAAAAGTCACAATTGAGTATAATTGTGTGGGTCAACACATGTTATGCAATAGGTATGGCCACTGATAACAGGTAAACAAGTCGTGGCAGTTGTTCTATGGGTGAGCAATGCAGAAATTGACCATATTTTTCTCTAAAATATTCAGTCCGCTTTATAATTCTGGACCAGTGCTTGCTATATCAAATGGCCACCTATGTGTGTTCAATGCATTGCCTGCCATATTATTTAATCATGAAAGACCAATACTGAATTTGTGCAGTAACTGGAAACACGTAATTTGAGTCAAACATCGAATAATATCTGGAAAGCCACCAAAACCTAATAAAAATGTAAAAAATACAGATTTTTCAAAGCAAATGGGCCGTATAGTCTGCAAAGCAAATGGCGTAAAATTTCAAATGATATTCCTAGAGTTTCACGATCAGTTTCTGTTGCAATTGTCAGTCATTTGCACCAATCATGTTTTAAAAAATTTACATTTTATAAACATGCTTAAATACATATTTTTATTTTAACAATTGGCGGCCATTTTGAAATCCAAGATGGCGGCTGTTAAAATCATCGGAAAAATCCTCAACATCGGTTTTGAATTCACAAATAACAGAGGAACATATTCTGAAAGTTTCAAAGATTGTAGGTGA
Source organism: Conchocele bisecta (assembly GCA_029237695.1). Classification (NCBI taxonomy): domain Eukaryota; kingdom Metazoa; phylum Mollusca; class Bivalvia; order Lucinida; family Thyasiridae; genus Conchocele; species Conchocele bisecta. The sequence goes on along the minus strand of CM055266.1, from coordinate 11,656,165 downwards.
AAACGCATAAGAGCCCCCTTTTTGTGACATAACCCAATATACTAGTTATGAGTATATAATATATAGAGAATATTAGTATAGTGTCATGAACGTGAATAAATATCTGTCGAGGCTGAGAAATCAGGATGGGCGAGGCTTGCCGAGCACATCCTGATTTCGAGCCGATCATTATTTATTCACGTTCATGTCACTATAATAATATTCTATTATCCCGTTAACCACATCAAAGTTGTTCAAATGTCTCTAAAAATGCATTTGTGGCCTCATAATTTTTGTCTTCTGAAGCGACAAGATTATCGTGTTACGTCATTCACATAATGACGTAAACGCATAAACATAATGACGTAAAAATCTACTAGACGTGAACGAGAAAAAATAAATTACAAGTACCTGCTTTTACACGTCTAGTAGCGACATAGTTTGGACGGGGATAAAAAAATAAACATTTTTAGTCGTACCAAATTTAGTTTTGAAACGGCCCCCACCAGCCGCTGACAGAATGAGCATTTGCAATGGTGTCGGCTACAACTACAATGGTGGGTCGGCTAATTCTGCGCACCTAAGGCTTTTTTTTTCCAAAACAAAAAATGCATATGTCATTACCATCTCCATATTCGGTAAAACCTTCCTGAATATTCAACGCAATTCAAAACGTTTGTGAAGGTAAATTCATAACGTTCTGACGTCAGCAAGTGACGTAAATTGTGTTTGCAACGTCACTTTATTTTCTGCTAATGCTGCGCATCTGTAGTGTAAACAAAATGGCGAGCAGCATACTGGGATCAGCATAGCAAAATTGGTATTAAACTGAATCAGAACTATCCAGTGACATCATGGCAGGTTAATTTCTGGTTTCGTTTAACAGATAATTTAGTAAATAAGACAGCTATTCCATCAGCCGGTCTAAGGGATTTTTACACATTTTGACTATATTCGGAATAACTTTTACCAAACTATCGGAATGTGATAAAATTGCCACAGTGTAGCAATTAATCAGCTTGTTATTCCCAAATCCACATAGTTTTATTATGACGTACGCATGTTAAATTTGACGTGAATTTGCGCATTAGCCGATGCGCAGAATTAGCCCAAATGACAGCATGTGGCTGTGTCTGGTGAAATGGAGCTTAAGTTGTAGATTTCTGAGCAATGTAGCTCCGATCAAATAACGCAACACGATTTACCCAAATCTACTACCCAAACTTCATTAAAAATAACATTTATGATTTTTATATAATATACGTTTTCAACAATATATATCATTAGTAAATGTTTATATCATACAATAAGCACCATTTTGACCAAAAAGGGAACAATAAAGCACGTATTCCGCGGGAAAGCGATTAATATACATGTGACTTTTATTATAAAGGAGACTACCGTGATAAAGACTCATAATCGACTGGACACTTCAAGGTGAACGGACGTATTATAATATTGCTCTGACCATAACAATATCACTGAGCTTAGATATCATATTTCACTCTTACATCAAGTTAGTAAGTATTTGTGCAGTATTAGTAAGTATTTATGTTGTGTATTGTGAAGACTGACAACGAGTCTACCGAAGTCCCCTGGAAAACCCAGGTAAACATTTTTGCTCTATATCATCTAAAATAACTGAAATTTCTGCATTGTTTTTCGTCGAAATTAGGAATTTCCATTTGTTATGGCAAGTGTTGCGTTTACATTACATTTTAAGCTAATATATCCTGTATATTAGGGAGTTACTTATCGCACTCTATACTACACTGTACTATTGTAATTATTTTCCAGTTCCCATCAAAGAGAGACCACAGTGCAGATCAAAAGAAGTCAAAGCTGAAAACAACACTCTATACTGGTGTAGAATACCATTAAACTCATTCTTATTAGCGACTTAATGTACTGTACAAACATTTGAATAGACTATTATACAGAATTATCACACCTCCTGCAGAGTACAATACAAACAATTATGGTCAGTCACGGGATGTATAGATTGATTCAACGAGTATATGTATTGTGTAAATCATTCTATAAACTCGTACTCGACTAGTGTGTGTAGTGTTGTATGCTGTATTGAAAAATAAACTTTACACAATATACGCATCTTTGACATAGACTAGGGTATGTTGTAAAAAAAAAAAAGTAAAAAAGTAAAACATAAAGTCTTCCTTCTAAAGCCTTCTCAAACATAAATCATTTGAAAATCTTACACCGAAACCGGCTATATCATCTCATAATCAACCGATAAAGATACAGTCGTAACAAACAATACTCTAAAATAATAAATTAAAACTTCATTACGTTACGTCACATGCCTTTAAGGTTAAGCTAAGTTAACCATTCAATCAGATCTCCATATACGGACATTTTTCGTGATATTTTCGTGGGCAAACGTAAAGAACGGTAAAAGAACGGTGAAGCCAGCAGCATACAGTACAGAACATAGAAGTTTTTGGTCCGACAGTAACAAATCAGGTAATATTTTACACTTGATATAGCACTTAAAATAGAAAAACGGAGATAAAAACATAATAAAAATAAAAATAAACAATAATACATGTATATACTATATAAAAAAATAAAATTGTTGACTGTTTCTGTTTCCCTTCCTCAGTTAAACATAAAAAAAAACAAAAAAACAAAACCAACAACAACAACAACTAAACAAACCCCAACAATCAAAAACAAAAACTTAAAACATGGCTGAAATGTCTACTCCCATCTCCAAAAGCACAAGAAAACGCGCCAGGGAAGACAACTCGACATTTGTCACCTGATAGCAAATCACCCGAAGCTAAATTAGCAACAACAGACGAGCACATAATTCACCCACCCACACCACCTCCACCCCGCAGACACAGCAATACACACAGATCAGACAGGCAAACCAATTAGGAACCTGGACGGACACTACTACATTTCAAATTAGAGGGCCCCAGGGGCGTAGGTCAGTAACTATTCCACAATTTGTTCTGGCTTTCCTGTCCTATGTAGGAGGCAATATAAGTCAAGCCGAAATCAGCTGTGGCATGGATGCACCAAGACATCTCAAATTAAACTACCGAATTCGCTACACTAACAAAGGAAAAAGCTTCACAACCCCAGGATTGGCATGACGGAGTTGAGTTCAGACACTGTCGCACCAAAACACAAACATAACAACACCCATCCATTAAACAACAACGAAACCAAACATCATTCTCTGGGGATTGCGATCATCCTGAGTTCACAACGACTTAACAAAGAAGAACTAATGACAGCACTAGACGCTGGAAAAAAACAAAATAACTGAAGCACATCACATAGGCAAAAACAAATCAACACTTCTAATTAAATTTAACTCACCCACTGTACCATTCACCATAAACACCTGCTAGCTAAACTCAATTGCGGAAATGACATCAACATAGGCATCACGATATCACGTCCATTAGATGTAACAAATGCCAACAATTCGGTCATAAGCAAAACAATTGCAAAAAAAATAAAACAGTATGTCCCATCTGTGGCTACTCACACACTCTTACACGGCGTGCACCATACAAACATACACGAGCTCAAGATTTTTGCAACTACTGCTACGTGGCTCAACACATGAATGGGGACATAGGGCTAGTGATCCGTACTGTCCTATGTTTCTCAGATACAAAGAACAACTCGCCCAAAAAAACAACACTAGGCAGCTCACTAGAAAACGCACTAAAAGAACAACTTCAAACCCCAAATATTTACTTTGGAAATCAGGAACAAATTGAAGAATAAGTTTTCCGCAAACAGACTATAACAAGCGAACGCAAGAGAAAACTCATATATACCAGCTACACCTAAAACTAATAAATCGAAAGAGAGCCCATGAAACATCTTACAAAGATTACCAAACTCCCAATAAAAAACATTAACAAACAATCAATAAGAACGGACTATATTACTAAACAGCAAGTTTTTGATCTCGTGACAGCAATAGAACTAGCACTCGAAAGACAATTTAGGTATCCAAACTGATGGATTATAGTCAGATAACCAGCTCACATTTAAATACAGAGCCCTCCAACGTACATAATAATGTTGCACCGATACCGGTGATGACATAATCATTGAACAGTAAGGAAGGATATATCTACCTACTCCCACCCACCCACAACAATAAGAAAGAATAGTTGCGACACAACAGCGGCGAAAAGCCTATTTAGCACTTACAATAACAGATAACAACCATCCGCATCAGCAATAGCAAACAGTAGTGGAAAAATCAAATAAAATTATAGATAGTTGTGGATGAGATAATAGACTTAGCAGGTAGGTATCTGTGAAGAAGAGATGCCTTCTAATCCTCCAAGTATGGACTCACTTCCTGACAACCAAATCACCAAAATCGTCACAGCCCAATTGCCGGATACCCCCGACTCACGGATTCTGGGCTTGGACAGTCTGACATATCTAACCAATAGTTCAAGCGATAACATTAACCCTAAAAATAAATGGAGCGACGTTCAAAATTGCCATAGATCACTGCTTAAAATAACAAAAATGAAACAAACAATAAGGTCACAACATCCACACCCAATGTTAGCCCAGCGGCCAATCCAGTAAAAAAACAGTACACAAAATAACACTTAATAGACAAAAGTTTGCCCTAACACTGTGAATCTTCCAAAGACCAATAAAGCGTCTAAAGGTAGAGACGAAGCAATACAAATAAAAAAAGCAAACGTATGGCAACAAAAAACAACGGACCAATAATAAAGACAGGCAAAGACTCGCAGCAGAAACAAAACAAGAACAATATACCCAAAAAAATAACTCTTATTAAGACAAAGACAAAATATCACCAAGTAGGAGACCAGTGCAACTAAATGAGCCAGAAATGGAATCAATATGAACACCGCTAAGTGAAATAATAGCAACTAAGCGTCACGGACTAAGACTTCTGATATACAATAAAACATATATTTTAATAAAAAAAATAGAATAGTATGGGTAGAAAACGTACTAAAACAAACCAGACCCTGACAGTCCTTCAATGGAACTGCCGGGGATTTGTCAAAATCAAAAAGTGAGCTGGTGAATGCAATACGACATCATGTCACCCGATGTATTATTGTCTACAGAAATAAAGCCAAACTACAACAAATGCCAGGGTATAATCTGAAATCTCACTCAACGAACTCAACCAAAGAAGCGGTTTTTGTAGGCATATTCGTGAAAAAATGGTATATCAAGCATAGAATTTAAAACAAGTCATCTTAAAGAAAATAATAATATCCTATAACTCGGGAGTTAAGTTATATTAAGCAGTAAAGGCAACATTGACATTCTGAATATTTTTTCTACATAAGTCCGAGTATTAATAAAACCGAAAATCCTTCTACAAAACTTATACAAGGTAATAAAACAAGTTAGTTACAAAACACTGATATTGGGTGACTTTAACGGACATAAATCCACTTTGGGTCATTCATTATTTCAATAAAGTAAACAAAATAGTGATGAAATTATAACATTCCTAGTAATACCTAATTAAGATATACTAAATAAATGGCCCAGAACATACGACTCATCCATCTACCAAGGGCTAAAAAGTATAGGATCTGCACCAGACATCAACATTTAGCTACACCAGCTCTAGCTTCCTTGGCCTCGTGGACCATCCACAACTCAACTCTAGGCAGCGATCACTATCCGATTATTACTAAAGTCTGTACCATTATCACAAGAGAACTCCCGCAACAATTCCCAAATGGAAGTTAGGTCATGCAGACTGGGAACTCTTCCATCAAACTATGCCACCACTAGGTTACATATCGATGCGAATTTAGATACAAAAAGACTATCACGATGAATTTGTGAGCACACTCTACGGAATACGTAAAGAAAGCTTACCACAGACAAGTGGTAAAGCACATAATCGCCCTACCAATCCCTGGTGACACCCGCTTGCACAGAAGCCATTAAAAACAGGGAAAACTGTCTGCGAAATGGAAACAAGCCTATAAATATCATGTACAACTAAAACAAAGAATGCGAGAGGAATACTTGGAAGCCAAGAGCCTGGCGTCTGAAACCATTAAACAGCAAAAGAGAAAGGTTGGGAATTTTATATCAGCAATTACGAAAGATAAAACAAGTAAAGAAGTCTGGAATTTATTTAATCGAGTAAAGAGGTAAACCAACACAACAAATTCCCCCATTATCACAGATAATACATTAATATGCGATGAAAAAACAAAAAGCAGGAGGTGCTCACAAGATCTTACAATAATATGTCAGCAACAATAATTTAACATCAGAATTCAGAATAGAAAAAGATAAAAGAGACCCGAAAAATCAAGCTAAGATAGACACCCATACTCTGACACCAGACCCTGAATACTGAGTGCCTCAATAGGTCATTATAATGTCGGAACTTAAAGCTGCCCTTAAAACTAAAAAAAAAGTACTGCACCAGGATCAGATAAAATACATTTTATAATATACTTAAACAATTACCACATGAATCAATGGAACAACTGCTCCTGGTAATAAAAAATAAATCCTGGGCCGAAGGCTCCCTGCCTGACGCTTGGAAAGAGCTACCATTATCCCAATAATCAAACCAAACAAGGATCAACTCTACCAGCCTCATAACAGACCCATTTCACTAGCATCTGTAATATGTAAATTAATGGAAACTATGTGGCCATCAGACTAAAACATCATTTTGAATC